>JASPKZ010000671.1:0-85408 GCA_030220185.1 Diploptera punctata | reverse complement strand
TAGCTCTTTGGACGCTTAAATTGCTTACGCTGCCTAAAGCATAACAAATACAACAAAATTAATGTATACAGAATTGAATATCTCAAACAACTCTACAAAAATGTCCGCGACAACATATGTTTATCTCTTACGAATAACACACAATAACCAATTTTGTCTTTCATTGATACCAAGAAGATCGAGACAAGTACGTAGGTTCCTGTGCAAGCATAGTAGCACATGGCGGGTATTCTTTTACGGATAACTCATAATAATGAATTTTGTCTTTTAGCTCATTTATGCCAAGAAGATTGAAATAAGTAGATTCCCGGGCAACAACGGGTAATCAGCACGGGGAATCTTAAAATAATTACGATTTACATTTATAATTTTTTTTTCAATTTACTTATACAACTAATCATACGAAGTACATTAATTTTTGCCTTTCAGCTCATTCGTGTCAAGAAGATCGGGATGAATAGATTCCCGGACAACGGCGGGTAAACAGCACGGGGTATCTAAAAATAATTACGATATAAATTTTTCCCTTTACTTATTTAACTAAACATAAAACACATTAATTTTCGTATTTCAGCTCATTTATGTTAAGAAGATCGAGATAAGTAGATTCCCGGGAAACGCCAGGTAATCAGCACGGGGTATATAAAAATATAAATTTATAAATATTTTCATTTTACTTATTCAACTAAACATAAAAGCACATTAACTTTCATTTATTTAGACGTAGCAGCGCACGCCGGGTATTAGCTAGTAAATATAGTAAAAATATGTATTATCTAGCACATGTCTGAATGGGGAGAATATTAAAATATCTAATTACAATTTCAATAGATTAAATAAATAAACATATCATTGTTTAATTCTTACCGATTCACAATGCAGGATACATTAAAATTTCAATTGTTTCAAATGGATGCTTCTCCTATACAATTTTTGAAGCATCAAAAAAGGAAAACATTTGAAAAGCGGAGAAAAACAAATGTTTTGAATGTTTTCAAAACGTAAATGAAGTAAAATGCGATATTACCTAAGAACATTGTTTCTATCGATGACAATTCCGTACACAATTCACTCAAGTGCGGGTAGAAGTAGCTCTACTGTGTCCCAAATAGAGTTGGTGGAGTAATACCTTATGCAAGTTTGTTGACAATACAGCTGGAACTTATCTGGGATATAGTATAGTAGGCCTAATTAAACAAACCAAAGAGAAAACTCTACTTGTTTATTGTAGACTGTTTGGTATAGTACATTGTGCAATCTTTAATACTGTAGTGCCATGCTGTTTCTTAGTTTCAAGCAGCTATTGAAAATATCGACCGCCAGGATCCCAAATAATTGTATAGGGATGTTGCATGGACTGTCGCATACGCTCTAAATTCCTAGGTGAGTGGCCCACCTATTCTTATTAATCTATGAGACCACATCTTTTCATGGCTCAAAAATATGGTACATGTAACTACTAGTCAACAACTCTGTACTAAGTCACCGGAGACCACGAATTTATTTTATCAAAACACACAGAAAAAATCTCTGAATAACCTTTATAAGCAGGATTAGGATTTTTAGGTGCAAATTCATACAAAAAAAATAAGGGAAAGGGTTCTAATTATCATCAACAATCACGGATTAAGCCCATGTAGCTTGTTCCGGTCTCATAGATTCTCATTCAAAAAGTTGAATCCATCTCTTTTTCGGTCTACCAACGTTCCTGTCTCCTTTTGGTTTGTAATTAAGTATACATTTTTGTATGTGTTCATCTTTCATGCTTTGAACATGTTCTTTCCAGTTTTTTTTCTAGAGTATTTTATTTTATCTAAAATTTTAAAAATATTTAGCTCATTTCTAATAACTTCACTTCATTTATCTAGAAGTTTGCAGCCGCTACAGTTCTCAGAAATCTTATTTCAGCTGCTTCTATGATCTTCTCTTCTCTTTTAGTTAAAATCTAAAAACTCACTACCATACAATAGTAAGGGACAGCCGCTGCTTTATAAATTTTAGTTTTGTTTCTTTTCTTGTATTTTTAAACATTCTCTTAATTGTGCCACATATATAATTAAATGTATTATGTTTGTTAAAAAATCTTCATTTTTAAAATAGGAGATTTCATAATCAATGTATTTAAAATGGTTCACTTTTTCAATGGGTTTCCCCTCCAGAATTATTTTTGATCTTATGATATCTGATACTTTAAAAACTAATATTTTCGGTTTACTTATTAATATTTTGAAAATATAATTCTGTATAATATTATTTATTTGAAAGAGTGATTTCTGTAGACCATCTTCTGAGCTAGTTCCCTCGCGAGCTACAGGTCACACTGGCCCGGTGTGTAGTACCTGATCGAAGGGTCCCTTGCACAAGGTAACGTGCGAAGACCTCAAAGGTCAGAAATAAATATGCGGAGGAGGCACTCTTTCTCCAGGAGAAACATTTGGAGACCCATTCCCGGGGTAACAAAGGAGAAGTCATAGGTCCATAGGAGCGGAAGAAGCAGCCCTCCATTTGGGGTTCATACAACTGGGGGCTATGATGTCTAGCCTTAAGATGGCAATCCCATCGTACATCTCACTCTGCGGAACGTCAGTAACGTACCCAGAGGAAATTCTTTATTACTAAAAGTCTCATAGATAAAGGAAACTGGACTGTCCCAGCGTTGACAACCTTGGCTAGAAACAGGAACAATGGTTCTAAAATGAGGTAAAAAAGGGACAAAAAGGTGCTGTTTTACTCAACTAATTCAACAGATTCTTTCTCCTATTCTAGTTTATTAAGTTACAAACGAGAATATCAAATAACCACTCATCAGAAGAAAAAAAAAAGAGGTGTAACTGTTGTACTTTGGGGCACGCCGTAGCGTAGTGGTTAAGGCACTGAGCTACAAGCCGGAGGGTCGAGGGTTCAAGTCCCGTTGGGGTCAGGATTTTTAAACTGACCCAAACCCTCTGGCGGCACTATGGCCCTGGGTCGACTCAGCCTCTAACGGAAATGAGTACCAGACGCTTTTTCTGGGGTAAAGGCGGCCGTCACGCAGGGCTGACAACCCGGCTGACATCAAGTGCCGTTGTCTAGAAAAAGTGGGAGCCTTAACCTCCTACTACCCCAAAGGCCTCCTGAGGCCTGTTGTGGGATCACTTTTAACTGTTGTACTTTAATATACTTTTTGGTCGATGTGACTAATTTCTTATACTTACCAATATTGTAGTTACTGGAAGCAAGTCAACGTTCCCACATCTAACCTGGTTGCTATGCAAACAAAAGAAATCGCAATGCTGATATGGACTTAAATAGCACACGTTCGGTAAGTAAAATAAAACATTTCTTGAATGTTTAGTACACTAACTCGTACCTTTCTTTAGACTTTTCCGGAATTAATGCAGAACGTCCCACTCTCCAGGCTTCTTCAATTTCCCTATCATATACCATGACTCCTTCCATAATAACGTTATCAAACAGATTCTAATCACGGTACTACATATAAAAAATGTCTCCACAGCGAACAATCATTGCTTATAATAAAACAAATGAAAAGCTACATAGCAACGATCACCAAATGTTTCTTTCTCATAGACGTCATTTACATCCAACCAATATTTTAATTCATTTATTACTATATTTAATAAAAATTAGTCACATTGACCAAAAAATAATATGCAATACACATGAGGTAAGCACGTAACAGATCTCGAAAATTGAAAAAAAAAAAACTAGGCTCAAACGCCTCGTTTTTTTCAAACTTTTTCTCGATCAGTAACAAGTGCTTACCTCACTTGTATTGCAATATACTATAAATATCTCTACATTTTTAAAAATAAGTTTGTTTCGGGCACAAGACATCTTCGGCATGGTAAATCTAGTAATACACTCTAGTAACAAACTTACATCCATGAATAGTAGTCTACTTATTCCGGTGAAATTAAATCAATAGAATTAAATCAATTTTCATTGTTGCACGATATTTATTTCGGTAAAGAGAGAGAAAGAGGATTTGTCGTACACACAATTATTTTCCAGTGTTGCAGATGTGCTTTCTGTGCCGCATTTACTATTCGCATGTTCACTGCAAACTTAAAAGACGTTAGTTTAAAATTTCTTAAATATTTTGTATTGATTCAAAACAATGTAGAAATATAATGTAACTAACAAGTTATATCTGTTATAAATGATACAATGTGCTCTAGAAGTTTAGATATATCGAACTATTTTTTGTGCCAGTTTTGAACTTATCTGGTATTTCCCGGGGTGAGTGAATTATTATAGTCCATTAGGTTCATAATGACAAGATAATAGGCTATCCAGATCTTCATTTAACTCGTACATATTTTTGTAAGTGATAAGACCTAATGGTTATTGCAGAGTGATGGCGTTTGTGCAGAAAGCTGTGGCACGACTTCACGAGCCGGAGAAGTTGGAGAAATTGCTACAAGATCTCGGAAAGAAACATTATTCTTACGGAGCTAAGGCGAAATATGTTGACGTGAGTACAACATTTCTCTTTTTATTACTTGTACTATAAAAACTATTTGCTTCTGTAGAATTTAACGGTCATAAGATCTACACTATATATATAATTCTTCTGTACGTGTGTTTGTCACTGAACTGCTCTTAAACGACTGGATCGATTTTGATGATTTTTTTTATGTGTGTGTGTCTGTTTGGGTCATTCGATGTTTTAGGTTCACAACTGGACCCTCTAAAACCATTAGATGTAGCAGTTGACCTGAAGTCAAAATTTAAAAATCGCTCTAGCGGTCACGATTTTAATATTTTCACGACGAAACTCAGCATATCGTTTTAAAATAAACCGAGATGGGTTATCATAAAAAATGTGAGAAATCCGACAATTAGAAGTGGAGGTTTACTTGAAATTCAATGTTAAAAAATGCCTACACGACTGGAACGATTTTGATGAAATTTTTTGTGCGTGTTTGAGTGGGTTCCTGGATGGTTTAGATTCATAATAGGGCCCGGTACGTGGCGCTGCGATCGAGTTATAGATTTGTTCTTAATGTCAGGTGTGTAGTCAACAGCACTACCGACATATTCCGCGCGACAACAATGTGATGTCATAATGCACTATTCTTGAGCCACAACAGATGACAGTGAGGAGTTTACTTGCGAAATTGTTAATTAGTGAATTTTATGGTAAAAAAGTAACTTATATTTTTATCGGCCGGCCATGACACGAGAACTAACGTTCGGGCAGGACAACGTCTGCCGGGTCCGCTAGTACACACACACACACACACACACCACAACACACACACACACACACACACACACATATATATATATATATATATATATCTTCGGGTTTTTACAGCTGCTGCCGTCTTCCTGTGCCAAACCTCCAAAGCCTACGGTCTTCAGCATCTTCGATGCTTAGCCCTATAGCTTGCATTACTGTCTTCATGTTTTCCTTCCATGTTAACCTTGGTCTTCCTCTTTTCTTCTTTCTGTTCGGATGCCATTCATATAGTTGCTTCGGCCATCGCTCATCTTTCATTCTTAAAACATGTCCTAACCACTTTAATTCCTTCTCCTCAATTCTTTCAATTATGCTTTCTTCTGCTTCCATTATATATATATATATATATATATATATCTCCTTCACACTGAACTTAAAACAATCTATTTTTAATGAATACATTCCAAGCCTTGTTACAGCAGGAGTATATTTATTAATTCGATTTATTTCTTCTTTTGAGGAACATACACAGTATACACACAGGGTGTTTCTGTGACGATACAAACTTACAGGGAAGATTAAGGTCAAATGCATGAATCTGATATAAGGGATTCTAGTCCGGAAATATCTCATTCGCAAATTATAGGCGAACGTTAGTTGGAATTATGGGACCTTACGAATATTTTTTTTATTTGGTTATAGTACTTGCACAAGCCGTGATACTACAACAGGTGTTCAAAATGGCGTCCTTCATTTCCGATGCAAGCATGACATCAAAGTCATAGTCAAAGGTGAACTGTCCTGCTACCTGCATGAACAGGCGGTGAGTTGCGCTTTGGTTCACTGAGAATGGACCCTGGGTTCCAAGGCATTAAGTCCATTTGCTCCGGCAAAATTTGGATACATTGATTGAATTTTGCTAAGTGCTACGGAATTATATGTATATAATGATGGCTGGCACTTACAGCAGTAAGAACCGGGAGGGCTCCGTTATTATTATTGGGCGATGGAGAAATTCCGAATACGTATTTGAAAACACGGTAAAAAATTGTATTAAGTGTAACTATTGGTACTCATGAGACAAAAATCATGTTGACCAGTGTAATCTCTCTTGACTCCGTCTTACTGACAGGCTGCGCTCTATTTCACTTCTTTTCCTGCTTCTAAAATCCTACACTCCTAGTTACCTGGTGTTCAGATTTGACAAGTTATCTTTTTACCACAATATTAACACTAGGTTCTCAAGATAACAGTCTGCTAACAATTCCTCTCCATAGCAATTCATCTCATTCTACTTCTTTCACAGTAGCCTCTGCCCGTTCCTGGAATTTCCATCCTCACGATATCAGGGTCGCTGCACATTTAACACTTTTAAGTCATGCTTATACAAATATTTGCTGTCAAATAATTATTTTTTCTCGAGAACTAAATTTAGTCTATGCCATTAAGTTCTTTTTTCATTTTACTATCTTGTACATTTTATATTTTATTCGTTAAATCTAGATTAAATCAAAATATATTGTAAATAATAATTATATTGTAGATACACCAGGAAATAATTTTGTATATTGTAATTTATATGTAAGAATTTTTTTTCCCCCTTTCCTGGTTGAATGGTAGACAAGGCTTTAAGGCCTTGACTCTGCCTGGTAAAATAAAGCTATTATCATCATTTTGGAAGACCGAAAAAGCTATGATTCAGTACAGCACGGAAGACCTATTCCTTAATTTATTATTTCATGTTAATATAACTAACTAACTCACTGGCACTATCGAACCCGTAAGTTCATGGCCGCGCGGACATAAGCTCTCCATACATCCCTGAGCTAATGTTTTGCAATCATTCCCTGTATAATCTACTTTCCCCAAATTATAGTTAATGCTATTCTCCCACCTCATTCTACGAGATTTACTGTTTTAACTGTTCTTATTATATCTGGCTTCCTATAAATACCATGTAGTTCACTGCTATGTAGTCTTCTCCATTCACATGTCTGTTCATCTCTCTTGGTCCAAACATTTCCTAAGAACTTTATTCTCAAATACTCGTAATCTCCTTTCCTCCCGTAATGTAAGAATCCATATTTCTCATCCATATAAGATAACTGGTAGAATAATAGTTTTTTTTTTATATTTTCAGTTTAACGTTTTTTGAAAGGAGTTGGGACGTCAAGAGTCTCTGTAATGCATAATACCACGCATTTCCAGAATTGAGCCTATTTTTAAATTCTTTGTGCATCTCATTCCTATTTCATGTTAATATACATAAATTAAATAAATGCACACTTAAGTTAAATCAACATAACCCGCGTTGTTTATGAGAAAGGTGCATTTATTTAATACGTCATATAATATCTGTGAGGTGCAGACATACATATTGAATTAAAATAAATGGCAGGTGACATGACCACAGCTCGCTTCCGCACTTGGCACTCACAGCTGAGTGTTGATAACTCCAGACAATGCTCTGTATCCACGTATCTGTCTGGATGAGAGAAGTTTCCTGGATTTTCCATCAATATGCTTCTCGTATCTCGTTTGCAGTTCATCGTTCAAGTTTTCCATAGAGAAACAAAATCCTATTTGTTCCTACGGTAGAGTCCATATTTCTGTGAATTTGCAGTCATGAAATAGTGGTCCAAATTTTAACACTAGAACTTTACAGTTCTAAAGGAATAATAATAATATAATAATAATAATATAATAATAATAATATATAATTTATAATGTAAAGTTTTAGGTCCACAAGTCATAGATGAAGCATTTAGATTCAGAAGTAAAAAGAAATAAAATATATACAGACATTCATAGTGATATTAGAAAACGAAGGTTAAAATTTTATGGTCATATTAAACGAATGAACTCAAATAGGTTTACAAAACAGATAATGGAACTCTACGAAAACAGAAGTAAAGCTCCAGTGAATACTATGAAGTGGATTGATGAAGTCAAAAAGGACTTAAAATTGGCAGGAATTACTAAAGAAGATATCCCAAACAGATATATATTTAGAATTAAGGTGAATAAGTGGCAAGTTGACCAAGAGGACAAACCGAAGGAAAAAACTGGAACAACTTGGACAGATGAGAGAAAACAAGCTCATAGCAAAAGAATGGAATAAATTTGGGCTCAAAGAAAACGCCTCTAAGTACTTTGCGTAGTCCTACATGGGTTCATCCGCAATTAAATAATGTATAATAATAATCTATATATTAATACGTGAAAAAAAAACTTTCTACCCCTTTTTAAGCACATTGCGCGCACGGAGGAGTGTGATATTTGGCATAATTAAAGTTCATATAGAGAAGGAGTGCAGAAAAGTATAATTTATGTATAATATGTGTAACAAACAATTAAATTAAACAAAATAAAATAAATTGTCGGTAAGGAATTTATGTGCATTATTCATTTGTATACTCATTCATTTGTTTACGTTCATACTAAAAGTGCATTGTTGCAAGAAAGAAAATTGTGCAGCAGCAATGTGAATTGACTTACTCTCGCGTATTTATTATTAGTGGTTTAAAAAAGTGAGTACATTTTATTATTCAAATTTAAATTAAACCCTGTGTAATCTTGGTTTCAGTAATTTCATTACATTTTTTCATTATATTTATATATTCGCACCTACTTCCGTTATGCTTCGACATAGAAGATTGACGGGTCGGAGTGAGAGACAAAGAAGAAGGGATATAATATAATTATTTCCGTATACATAATAATAGGCCAATTGCAAATTTAAATAGTATAAATAGTATACAAATGACGCGTTATTGTTTTATAAATATGGCTTAGCCAAACTATACCACATATTTCCTATCTTTCGTAATTTTAAAATAAATCGAAAATTAATGCATAATGACTTATTTGTGGGAAACTTAAACATTTAATGAATTGTGGTCGACCACTAATAATAATAATAATAATAATAATAATAATAATAATAATAATAATAATAATAATAATAATAATAATAAATAATAATAATAAATAATAATAATTTTCTTTGTTTATTCTCGAGTACTGTTAATGCTACTTCTCCACTTAATACCGAAAATTGGGTATTTACAAACAGCATCGATCCAGAAAAATACAAAATTCATACATTTTAACATATTGAAGAATTAAACACCCACACCCACATATATTTTACAGCTTCTATGACAACAAAGCATTTTAATGAAAATATTTTTATTATATAGGCCGATATAATAAAAATATTCTCATTCTTCCAGCGTACAGATTGGTTTTTTTTAAGTTCGCTTGTACCTAGGAGGTAGTGAGCAATAAATCAAGAAAATAACGTCCTTCTAGTCATGGATTCTAAAATTAAAATGTTTTTAGTTACATCTGTTACACTGGTCAACATGATTTTTGTGTCATGAGTACCAATAGTTGTATTTAATGCAGTTTTTTTATCGTGTTTTCAAATATGTATTCGGAATTTCTCCATTACCCACAGTTTTTTATTTCAATTTCAATTAATGGATTTAAATAATTATTTTTAATAAACGTTTTTTCGTCCATTTGTCCATTGTAAAATACGAGTAAAACCAAATGAGCTAACTCAGGAGATTTCAGCTATGAAAAAGAGGTATCAAGGCAAATTGAATCCTAATATGCTGGCCGATTATTGTTGGACCATCAAGAGGGCTGCTCCATAGGCGAAGTATAGCAGAAAATCGTCACATGTTACCTTCTAGGTGAGTCAGAATGTTCGAATATTGTGTAGTTACGAATGTAGAAAATATTAAAGTGTTTGAAATTATAAATTTCTGTTTCTCGGAAACCTTGCGTGATGGGGAAAAAAAAAAACCGATATCATATTTGACTTCAGGAGAAAAAATAATATCAGAATCACATATTTTTCTTTCTGAGACAAAAAAAAAATGTTTATTTTTTGTTACCACCGCTATAAATTTGTACTGAAGGAACATCAGCTTTTTCTCAACACTTTGTACCACATTACGCAGAGTTATTCCATTTTACCTCTATTCACTGTAATGCTACATCTGAAGGAATAGTTAATTTTTTCCTCATTTGATTATTTTATTTGTCGAAGTTGTCACTGTAAAAATCATGCATCTCTTACACGAGAACTGACGCAATTCAAAAGCAATTAATTTTATAGCCCGTGTTTATATATTATATAATATTTATTTATTCTAAAAGTTTGTTTTTAATACACAATTGATCTACTTGGTGATACAATATTAAAATATATATACAGTCAATATGCCCATTTCACCAATAAATGTTAAAATGGACCATTTTAAACATTTATTGGTGAAATGGGCATATTGACTGTATATATATTTTAAAAGTTTGTTATTTTTGTACCTTGTGTATTAGGGTTAATTAAAATATATTTTTTTGATAAGAATAGTCTCGAGGTATTTGGAGCTATTAAATTAATTAATTTATTGTTTTAAAAATATTAATAATAGCTTGCTAGTAATGACTGTCGCCCCCCAGAAAGACATTTGTCCTCATGGTAGTACATATCATATGAATGCTGTTTTTATTTTTTTAAATTTAATTTAATGATTATATTTTGAAACTCTTGAACATCTTTGGTCTTTTTAAAATCAATAACATTTTGTATCTGTTGTGGCAGTCGTCCTCCACAAATGATATTTGTATGAAGTATTCAGCTAGGCCTTTCGGAACCTGTTCCATTTTCAAAGCTGTTCATGGGGTACTAGTTTTTTGTACCCAATGGACAGCTTTGAAAATGGAACCGGTTGCGAAAGACCTAGCTGAATTATTTATACAAATATAATTTGTTGAAGACGACTGCCACAACAGATACAACATTTTGTTATGAACTATTTAGCAATAATCTCAACGAAACAAAATATTTCTTACAAGTATATTTGGTCTTATCACGTCTGTGATATTTATATCTGTCCTTCATAGGCAGTGTATTTATATATAGGCCTACCAGGGCTAAAGTTTTCTTCTTCTTCCATTCCAGGATTAAGTCAATGCGACCTGTTCCGGTCTCAAGTCTCAAGCCCATCGTTTCCTTGGCCGTCCCAAAGAAATTTTCCATGTGGTTTGTAGGTGTTGATCTTTTTGGGTAATCTTGTATTGTCCATTCTGTCTAAATGTTCTTTCCATTGGTATTTGTGTTCTTCTTTTTATCAACCATTGAAAATATCTCCAGTTCATTTCTTATTGATTCATTGTGTAATCTATCCATGCGTACATCCTTTTACGGATCTTAAAAGTTTAATTTCAGTGGCTTGAATGTGTGAGATATCTTTTCTTGTAAGTACCCAAGATTCAGATCCACAGGAACAGCCATAATTTTATAAAACCTGAGCTGAGTTTCTCTTCGTGTCTTTCGGAGGGTTCTTCTTATGGTGCCACACATCATTTGATATCGGTTTAATTTATTATGTATATCCCAATCATAGCTATATGTTATATCTGAATCAAGATAGTTAAAGTGTGCTATCTGTTCTATTATTTCACTATTTTTGCTCTGACTGGTACTTTTCCCTGAAAAGCCAAAATTATGATTAAAGTTTTAATAATTGAGAAACAGTATCTGATATCTCAGTCGTCCTCAATAATTTGCAGTGTTGTTTTATAGGAGGCCTTTCGGTAACTTATATATCATCTTCTGCTTTCATTTTGGTACTGACTGTTGTTGGTAATTATTTTGTACAGAGGGTTTATGCTGGGTATGTTCTCGTTCAGAAGGTGTTTATTTGTGGTTTCCTTGATGATTTCTAATTCTTCGAGAACGTTGATTTTCGATACATCGTTTTCATAAAAAAATGAAGATGTATCCAATTTTTTAAAACATGTAGTAGAAGCAGGACATCAATTCAACACAATAGACAACGTATTATCGATCCTGCATAGAGAAAACGATGTATCGAAAATCAACATTCTCGAAGAATCAGAAATCATCAAGTAAACCACAAATAAACACCTGCTGAACGAGAACATACCCAGCAATATAAACCCTCTGTACAAAATAATTACCAACAACAGTCAGTACCAAAATGAAAGTAGAAGATGATACATAAGCTATCGAAAGGCTTCCTATAAAACAACACTGCAAATTATTGAGGACGGCTGAGATATCAGGTACTGTTATACAATTGTTAAAACTTTAACACAGTAACCTCAACGGAGTTTCATAATGTATTTTAAAAACATTGATATAACAGGGTGTCCACAAAGTCTGTTACCAAAACAATGTAACTTAGCTCGTAAACTATTTGAGATAGAGACATGCGATTTTTTGCAACGTATTCTACATCTCTCAAAGTTTTGTTTACATTTGTTGCAAATTGTGATTTAAATGACAATGACAGATACCACAGGAAAAGGTCCAATTTGTATTGTCGTGTACTGAGTCTGGTAAATCACCAGTAACTGTTCGGCGAAATTTCCACCGGCAATATGGAAGAGGTCCTCCATCCAAATCATCCATAATTATATGGGCCGAGAACTTTCTAGCGACTGGCAGTGTAATGGACTTGCCACAGAGTGGACGGCCAGCCAGATGTGAACCAAGAAACTATCGACAATGGGCAACTTGCATTTCAACTCAGATCTCAAACATCGGTTGGTCGTGCTTCACGGGAATTGCATTTACCAAAATCAATCATTCATAAAGTCCTCCATAAGCGCTACATCTTCAGGCATATAAAGTGCAAATTACGCAAGCGTCGCTGCCAACTGACTTCCTTCGGCGTGCGGAATTAGCTGATTCCATGCTGAACGCAATTGACGAAGACAACGAGTCCCTGCAGAAGGTGATGTTCTCTGATGAAGCTAATTTCTATGTGTCTAGACATGTTAACCGCCATAACATCCGGGTATGGGGGTACTGGTGATTTACCAGACTCAGCATACCACCATACACATTGGGTATTTTCTTGTGGTGTCGTCATTTTCGTTTTTTGATAGATGTAGAATATGTTGCAAAAAACCGCATGTCGCTATCTCAAATAGTTTATCAGCTAAGTTACATTGTTTTGGTAGGAGGACTTTGTGGACACACGATACAAACATATATATATTTATATATATATATATATATATATATTTCAACCTAGGGTTTAAAGAGAGATCGTTTAGGCTAGGGGCATAGACATTTCTAAAACGTTGAAGACGAGATACATATATTAGGAAAATGTAACGATTTAGAATATTGGAGGTGTCAGTTATTACCGGAAAGATTTCTAAATTCATATCGTGAAAGATTGGCATGCTACGAGTTAATGGTAAATCCAGAAAATTTGATAAACTTTGGTAAATTTCTGGACAAAACGCGGAAAAAAGAACACTCATTCGTGAATAAATTCATGTTATCAAAATGCAATGCCATTAATTCTTAATAATTCTACATAACTTAATTAATGTATAATACTATTGTATTATTATGTAATTGTAATATTATTGTGTTTTCTTTATGTAATTGTAATACTATTGTTTTCGTTTTGTTTTTCTTTACACTATTACCAAATATCACTTTTTTGTAACGGACTGTCAACAGCACGTACGGCGTATTGCCCGTGCGACCCACATTTGTAAATAATATTGTATATATATCTTACTTTTAGTCTAATAAAGTCCTATTACTACTATACATACACACACACACACACACACACACACACACACACATATATATATATATATATATATATATAGTACTTATACAAATTTGTGGCCTGACAACTTAAAAACACCGAAAAACCTTACATTTGTATTTTAAGAAAAAGTTTAATTAAGCAGTAGACAATCTAATATAAAATTATACGACGCGAAAAACGTGAATCGTAATGAGTTGATTATAAAATCTGTGATTTTTGTTTTCTTTGGTGATAACAAAACTTTGTAAAACTGAATAAAATAAAAGTTTGTTATAGAATGGAGAAGTTTGCAAGTTTTTAAATCGATGTTCCCACTGTATCCCGAGTCGCTAAAGGCAAACTCTCTGTTCACAGACATAAGAATCCCCACCGGGGAGTCGAGCTGAAAATTAATAATAATAATAATAATAATAATAATAATAATAATAATAATAATAATAATAATAATAATAATAATAATAATAATATAGAATAAGAATAGCGGAATCACACAATTATCGCGTAAACGTTGATCCCATGTCGTAAATTTATCATCATCATCATCATCATATACATTACGGTATGGTCCATAAGGTCCGTTTCAGCTCCAATCAAAACTGGTCTCGCCATATTTTTGTTGGTCTTCCTGGGTTTCTTCTTCCGTGAGGATCATAAGTGTATATTGTTCTGGTAATTGATATTTGTAGCATACGCCGTATATGCCGTCTCCAGTTGGGCTACGCCGTTATAGATAAATAGATAGGGTGGGAATATAACTCGATCTCGTAGTAAGAAATAAATACTATTTTCAAAATAGCGCAGGATTCTAGAGTATGATAATTCTTTTTTGCACTATGTAACTAATATTAATTGATTTTATTAAACACAATGTGTACATTTAGAATTTTCACCAGTCTTTTGTAATTTTGGTGAGAGGCTCAGTTCTGCTTTGGCATTTCATTAGGTGGTACCTGGAGCATGGTTCGTCGCAAAGCTTACATCTGCAGTCCTCCTTCGGGTCGTGGTATGACGGATTCTGACATATTTTCCAGTAGAAACCATGCGCGGCGAAGCGTGTGTATAGGTGGCGAAGTTGGAAGTTCGGTCCTTTCCACACATCAGTTTTCATCGTTTCTGTGTCCATTATTTCCATCGGTATTTCATTGGCTTTGTTTTGTCTCTCTTTGATGGCGTCTTTATATGCCTGGGTTTCTGGTAGATTGAAGCGAAGCTTGATGTCCTCAATGAAGTAGGATTCATGTGCTATTCTGTAGGCGCAGCTGTTTCTTGTGTTCTTTGAGAGTGACAAGGCCCTCTTGAGATATCTGGCTTTGACATTCTCCAATTTCTTGAGGTTTTTCGCTGTTAGGTGAATCCAAATTATCTGAATACCGTATGTGGCCGCTGGTGCTACCTTGAGTTGGAACAGTGTCATCGCCGTTGGCAGGGACAGTCTCTCAAGCTTGGGGATGTCGAACATCGAATTTATTGCCGCTGTGGTCCTGTCTTGTATATGCATAGTGAACGTGGTTCCAGTGGTCTGCAGCGTCACTCCCAGGTACTTAAAGTTGGGGTGTATACTTATTGTTATTGTTGATCTGCATCGTATTTTGATATTCCGGCATACAATCTTGGTTGCTATGGAAACAAAAGAAATCTCAATATTTTGAAAATTACCGAAAAGCACTAGTGCGATAAGTAAAAACATTTGTTTTGAAATTTTAATAGTGATACTGCAATTTGTATTAATTTCGGTATTGCTTCATCACATCCAGCTTTCCACACCTCTTCTATTTCATCATCACTGCACACATCGTCTAAAACTTTGTCCATAATCAGAAATAAATCCCAAATCAAATTGGTTTTACAGTTTTTAACAAATATAAGATGGCGACATGACCGACAATACTTAATATTTCTCCATAGCAACACATATAGCCGATTCACCATCTGAAATCTAACCATTTAGCTTCAATTATATTTATTAATATTTAGCTAATATCTTCTTCTTCTTCTTCCTTTCATGTGATAGACCTAGTGGTCTGTTACGGTCTCAATCCAACGTTTGAAGGGTCTGCCCAAAGATCTCTTGCCTGGTGGCTGGTAATTTAAGATCTGATGTGGTATTCTTGTTCTGCTCATTCTTCGTACGTGAGATTTCCAGTTGTTTCTGTATTTTTATACATATTCCATGGCTGATTCTGTTTGTAATTCTTTGAGAATATCAGAATTCCTTTTATGGTCTGTCCTTGAATAGCCCCGCAGTACGTCTCATAAATTTCATTTCCGTCGCAGTTAGTCTTTGTTCATCTACACTGCGAATTGTCCAGGCCTCACTGCCGTAACATAATATGGGTCTGTCCAGTGTTTTATAAATTCTAGTTCGTGTGTGTTGCTGTACTATCTTTGGCTTGAAAATATCATTTAAAATTCCTGTTACTCTGTTAAATGTTATAATTTTTTTACTAAAATCTTTTTCTTCTTCGTATATAACTTGGTATCCGAGATAGTTAAATGTGTTGGTTTGTTCTAATATTTTATTATTAATAACAATTTTACTGCGAACTAGGTCTTTTCCTAGGAAAGCCATGACTTTAGATTTTTCTGTTGAGATTTCCATGTTGTAGTTTATTGCCGTTTGGTGAAAAGAGTGGAGTGAATGTTGTAGGTCATCTTCTGAATTCGCTATGAACACAATGTCATCTGCAAATAATAGGGTGTCTAAATTATATAATCTATTAAGTGGTATACTGCCATGTGGTTGTAGTCTCCATAGCTAATATCTTAATTATTAAAATAAATTCACATAATGCAAAAAAAATAGTATGCAGTATTCACGTGGTAAACACATAACGGAATCTGGGAAATTAAAAAAAAAAAACCGGCGGAAGCGCTTCGTTTTTTTTTTTTAACTTTTCCTCGATCCGTATCAAGTGTTTACCATATTCGTATCGCAATATACAGGGTATACCATCCAAACCTCCCACATCTCAGTTAATCATAAGTAACAAAGTATGCGGAATTATGAAATGAGGCCGGTATGAAACGAAACAGAAACTCAAAGAATTTTCATTGCCACACACTAAAGCACCTCTATCCTGCTCTATTTTTCAATCTTTTCTTCTGAAACACATGTAGGAGCACTTCCTGATTCTTTTTTAACGTTTCCAGTCGCCAGAAACTTTTCAAGCCACGCCTTAATGGTCTTCACATCAGATGTATTTCCTCCATATTCTCTCCGGTAATTTCTTTGCACTGTAATTATTGACTTCGTCTCTGTATACCAGAAAACAGTTTGTGCTCGTTGCTAAGGAGTCGCCATTTTGTTTTATGTCATTATTTTCCAACATGCGACTGGTTAATTAACTGCAACAATGAAAACGAACATTTCTTGAAGTCTCTTTCTTTTAATACCAACCTCATTTCATAATTCCGCATACTTTGAGAGTTATGATTAATTAAAATGTGGGAGGTTTGAATGGGACACGGTGTACTATTAACCGACTCTAAACATATTTAGTGTTTATTAAGTCCCTTTATATACATGGTGCTCTTTGTTGTGTATACCTGAGAAACAAGCCACAGGAGATAATGGAATGAATTTACTGGAGGTGATGTTCCGGAGCGGATGTTGAGGTATTATGAAGTTAATCTCCGGGAGAGAAACAAATGAGTTCCCTTCATTTGCAAATAAAAGTTTTCTACATCTGTTTTTAATGTAAACATCATGTTATCTGATCACAGCCGTGTTTTAAGGGAGAGACTAACAGTAACTCGCAATCATACAATTTTATCTCTTATTCTAATTACCTGACACTATTGTTTTGTCTTAATTAAGGATATGTTTAGCTTTTAAAAATATCATGTAATTTAGGTATCTTAAACCAATCAGTTTCAGTTAATTTATAAGTCCATCCATAGTAATTCTGCCAGAAGGCAGGTCTTTCACTTCAATCAAAGCATTTTCATGTTATGCTTTGCAGTTTTACCAGGGAATTATAGGTGTTCTTTCCACACTGATGAAGTATGATGATGATAATGATAGAATAGATTTTAGAGTACAATAGTGTAGAATATATTTATTTAGCCTGGTGGAGTTAAGGCCATGTGGCCTTCTCTTCCACTCACCAGGACAAACATATGTTACATATAAATACAAAAAAATTACAATAATAGTCATAGTAAACAATTAATTATCTGTCAAATTGAATAATAATGAAAATGTCTAATAATACAATACAATTAAATACAATTAAAATTAAATTAATGATTGAATGAATATAGAAAGGAATAACAGCTCGAATCTACTATACACAAAAAGAAAAGAAAGAAAAAGTACAAAGAAAGTAATAAACCATAATGAATTAATCTATCGCTTATTAAACAAGGCATTAGGTAAATATATTAACAAATCTTAAAACTATTTTTATTAAATAATGAAAAAAAACAAATTATTAATTTTTAAAAAAGTAATATTAGTGAGATGTTTCTGTTAGTAATTTTATTTTCAATTTGTTTTTGAACGATGGTAAAGTTTGGCAGTCTCTGACATAGGGTGGAAGGGAATTCCAAGTTCTAGCAAGAGAAGCTGTAAAATATTTCGAACGATAGGTAGTATGATGAGGAGGGATATAAAGGACACTGTGCTCAAGGGATGGGGTATCTAATTTATGTGTATCAGAGAGTCTAGTGAAGCGGTGTGATAAATAATATCGTAATGATGTGTGTAATATCTTATAGAGAAGGCAAAGGGAATGGATGGTTCTACGATCTTGTAGATGAAGACATGTCAATTGTTCCAGGGATGGTGTAACATGATCAAATCTGCGTATACCACAAATAAAACGTATGCAAGAATTATGAACACGTTGAAGTCTTTGGGTAAGAACAGTATTTAGGTCAGTAAAAAGAGTATCACAATAATCAAAATGGGGCATTGCAAGTATTTCTACTAACATTTTCCTTAAAGCAAGAAATGATAAGGATGATGATGGTGGTGCCCGGATGATTTTCGGGGACCGTTGGACCGTAAGCTTCCTGGCATTAACCTATGGGTTAAATGAGACATAGATTTAGTTTATTGCAATTTTTCTTGGTTTATGATATGATATTAACTCGACATTAAAAATATAACAAATTTAAAATATAGCTGTAATTTAATGGATGCTTTTTTACAATATTTATTAAAGTGTTTTAATTTTTATTGCTATTGATATATTTGTCAAAATCTGTTATATTTTGTGTATCTAATGCTTGAAAAGATTTTAATATATTATTTGTATTGTATTGTAAGCCCATGTTTTCCTTTACAGAGATTTAGGCGCTCTCCCCCTACAGGGAAGGATTTGAACCATACTAATTTAGTTACACTTGTTTTCGTATAGATGTCATTTTGAGTGGTCCGTGGTCAGCGTTCCGCCTCATACTGACATCTAGGAAACCAAGGTAGTACTAGGACGGGAAAATTCGGTAAATTTTGCTTAGAGGCCTTTTCATTCAGGCTTAAGGATTTTTTACGAGCCTGAAAATCTTCAGACTCAGGACCCACGGCTTAAAGTCCCTCCCGGAGGACTTGCTCCTTGGATTTTTCCGTCCTAAAAACCCATCGACCCCGGCCGGGTTTGAACCCGCGACCCTCGGGACCAGAGGCAAGGAGCATAACCACTAGTCCACCGCGGCCGACTTAATATATTCTAAGATGCATAATTAGAGATGTTGGGAGAAACATATCTTTGCTGTATTCGATAACATTATACATCTAATCTCACAATTACGCGTGTTCGCGTAGAACTGTTTGAACAATTGTTTTTAACATCCCTCATCTCAGGCTTAAGTAATTGTGGGATGGGTTTTATAATGTTAAACGGAGGATATTAATCACGTAATATAACAAACATTTATTTTTTGCGCGATAGTGTGTTTTGTCCTACTTACAGCAATGCCGACCACGATTGAAAGTTCAACTTCCTACATTTCGGAGTTATTAACCTAAATATCTATAATAAAATAACTATACTGTAATATTACATATTACAAAACGCGTGTGGGAAGTAAAACCACTGCCCTCTATGTATACTACATACAATGTATATCTACAAAAAATATCCAAAAGGTAGTGTTAATATACATTATACGAAACAAATCACTGCATTTTAAATGAACTGAACATTATTTGAAACAATATAAAACAATAAATACGTACTTGCGCCATTTTAACAATAATACGTCTCACGGCCTCTTGTTATTTTATCACAAATTGGTCTCGCGGCGTCCTGTTGTTTTATCACTAATTGGTCTCACAGCCTCCTGTTGTTTCAACTAATAAACATTGCCCACACTGTTAACGTCAGTCAAGTGTTTGCATTGAACGCAAATATTTCCAACAAAGATGTTATTATTTTACTATTATTTATTATTTTGGAAACATCATCGAACAAAAAATAATGTATAACGAACGTTTGTGAAGTGTTTTACAGAATATTCCGATTGAGGGTCTTTCCACTTTTCAGCGGTTGCCCTTTTACCAGCCGGCTGCTGGCCCTTCACATCCACATGTGTCAATCACAGAGGTAGATGATCAACAGCCAGTGTAGGGGTGACATGTGGTTAGCATGTCGAGTCCCCCAGCCGTTATAGCTGGTTCCTCAACCTGGAACCGCTACTTATTGTAGCTACACAATTGCCTCACGTTGTTTGGTGGGCACCGGTCCCATACTGGCCGAAATACCATGAGGAAATGTCTTCCCCCATGGAGACTCGAACCAGCGCAAGTCCCGTAGCTCTGCGCCAAGGCTTCCTACCTTAACCGCTCGGCTACGCTCGATTTTAAACATTTTCCTCGATTATGTAAAAAACACTTCCCAACCTCGCATCGTAATATACTATATATTTATTTATTTAGATTATAGCCAACACACAACTTTTATTACGGTGCAGTACCGTATGCCATGAGTTAATGAAAAATAACAGTAAATCAACTTATGTAAAAAAATTAACTTTTTATGAGTTAATAAAAACGTTAATCTGTATTTCATCGTTATCTAGAACTGCATTTATTTGTTCGTGCAACGAGGCACATAAATTTGATTTGAAACGCTGTGTTCATTGCTCAGCAAAAATGGAGTGTTTAATGAGTCAAACATCAGAATATTCAACTGAATGCAATACGTTAAGGAATTCATGTGGAAAATGTAAATAGATAAATGGCTTACGTTTTTTAAATCAGGCACTAAAGCTAAAGAGATCCAACTCTCAGCTCTCAGTATATATGTATTTATGATTGCTTTGCTTCAACGTGAAAAAAAAAAACTAATTGTGCATACCATAATACGACATGTTTTTCTCGATTCTGATTTGTTTAAAAACCGAATCTTAAGTACTTCTACATAAATAGTATATTACGATGCGAGGTTTGGGAAGTGGTTTTTACAGAATCGAGGAAAAATGTTTAAAAATCGAGCGATAGTTTTTTAAATTCCGAGATTCTGTAAAAAACTTCACAAACGTGCGTTGTACATTATTTTTTGCGCGATGGTGTTTTCAAAATAATAAATAATAGTAAAATAATAGCATCTTTGTTTGAAATGTTTGCGTTCATTATAAACAATTGACTAACGTTAAAAGTGTGGGCAATGATGATCTTGCAGAAGATTTCCGGGCTGTTGGCCGTGGTCTTTTGAGGCTTGTAGTTCCCCAACGTTTCGCCAGAGTCTGCGTCTTGAGTCTCAAGACAATCCTTGAGGATGCCGGACGCAGTCTCTGGCGAAACGTTGGGGAACTACAAGCCTCAAGACCACGGCCAACAGCCCGGAAATCTTCTGCAAGATCATCATAGTAACTCCGGCCGTGAAAGCCTAAGTCAATATATTAGTGTGGGCAATGTTATTAGTTGAAACAACAGGAGGCCTTGGGAACAATTATTGATAACATGGCCGCAAGTACGTATTTATTCTTTTATATTGTTTCAAGTAAAGTTCAGTTCATTTAAAATGCATTGATTTGTTTCGTATAATGTATATTAACACTACCTTTTGGATATTTTCTGTATATACGCGTACGTTGTACTTAGTATACATAGAGGGCAGTGGTTTTACTTCCCGCAAGTGGGTGTAAATGTAATATTACATTATAGTTATTTAGGTTGGTAACCCCGAAATGTAGGAAGTTGAACTTTCAATAATGGTGGCCATTGCTGGTAAGTATGACAAAACGCACTATCACGCAAAAAAATATATTGTGATCATCAAAATACCAGGACATACTGGATACTAATAGGCGGAACTTTCACAAAGGCCATATCGTCTACGGATTAAGATTGTAACTTACTGAAAAATTGTATTTGCATTAGTAATTTTACTTCACCTGAGAGAAATGATAAATAAATCTGCTGCATTATTTGGCAGTAGTTAGATACCTAGTATTTTATTTAATAGCGCTTTTAACATTCAATTTCTTCCGAGTAAATGAAAGAAGAAATTATAGATACCTAATGAGATAAACAAAAGAATATAAGCGAGAAAAGTAAAAAAAAAATTGTTTTGCGTGCTTTTCATAACTAATGTCACGAGTATTTCCAAATGATCGATAAATTCACGACTCGCGAAGTGAGGAGTGAATTTATCTAGACTATTTAACTCATGCCCCAAATGGGAGTCAATGAGCAATCACGTTTCAATGATTTCTGTTTTACAACCAATCAGAGTCGTGTTTCACGAAATATTTGTCAGTGTTAAATTTACCATATTAAAGAAAGCTCCTCCTTTTTAATATTCTGAACAGGTCTGACCATTATTTTGCAGTGACTGAGCCTGTAAAGAAATACGGCTACCAGATTGTATATATAGTGCATAGATGTCAACACATAGAGCTTGCAGGAGTTAATATAAAAACATTTGTAGCAATTTATTATACCACCAGGAAAAGAAACCACTGTTTGCACTTTCGTAAATGTATTTTTTTCCCAGGTATTAATCCAGAAAAATATAATCGTCATATTTACATCATACGACATCAGAAATGAATTAATATACAGTTTGATGTGTTTCATTTTTTCTCCACTAGAGAGAATTCTTACAATATTGCGTTCCTTTGGCAATAAATAGTATGATCTGGTTGCAGTGATAAACAAAAGAAGCAGATGAAGCGTACCTACCGTTTCTCATTTGTTTTCAAACATCGCCGTTTATATTAAGTATATATATTTAAAATAACTATAGTTAAATAATGATTTGTGAGTAAACAGCTTAATTTTATTCGTTAAATAGTCCTAACAAATGCCACTCTTGATTTCCAAATTCTCTAGATAAATTCACTTCGTGAGTCGTGAATTTATCGATAATTTGGAAATCACTCGTGGCATTACTTATGAGAATTTGGAAATCAATAGTGTCATTTGTTAGGACTATTTAACGAATAAAATTACGCTGTTTACTTACAAATCAATATTTAAATATAGTTATTTTAAAATATTTATTTATTTAATGTAAACGGCGATGTTTGAAAACAAATGAGAAGAGATGTTTGAAAACAAATGAGAAACGATTGTTACGCTTGTTCATCACTGCAACCAGATCATATTATTTATTGCCAAAGGATGGCAATATTGTAAGAATGCACCCTAGTGGAGAAATTTATAACCAACTTCATAGGTATTAATTATTTTCTGATGTCCTATGATGTAAATATGTCAATTATATTTTACTGCAACGTTATTTCCTGGGAAATAATTCGTTTAAGAAAGTGCAAACAGTGTTTTTTTTGTGGTATAATCAGTTGCTACAAATGTTTTTATATTATCTCCCGCAAGCACCATCACCTGACATTCATGCACTATATATACAATCTGGTAGGCTATTTCTCTCAGATCTCTCTACTACATGACATTACAGAATTATCTTACATAAAAGACCACATTTAACACCTAGGATGCAAACAGAAAGACACATTTGAAACACATAGCAACAGTCTAATACAAGCCATTGGAAACACACATGTTCACACTACTCTACACTATAGAACACCTATGCACACTACACTTTAATAACAACCCACTAAAGCGTACTTTAAGATTTTAAGACCGGGATACATAAGCTTCTTACTCGAGATTTAAAATTTCTCGTCGTAAAGAAATTAACATAATAATTTATATACATGTACTAGAAAAATGCAGAGAGAGGATCACTCTCTTTTGCTAAAATATCAATTACAAAACACTTCATTACAAGCACTATAAATATTGGGTCAAGACCAAACAGGTCGGTACCATACATTTAACACATAAATTATTTGCAAGTGGCTTCTTGGGGAGTCAGTCACTGCAAAATGATGCTATGACATATTCAGAATGTTAAAAAAGGAGGAGCCTTCTTTAATATGACTATTTAACTCATGCCTCAAATGGGACTCAATAGCCGATCACGTTTCAATGATTTCTGTTTTACAAGCAATCAGAGTCGTGTTTCACGAAATATTTACCAGTGTTATAATTACCATATTAAAGAAGGCTCCTCCTTTTTTAATATTCTGAACAGGTCTGGCCATTATTTTGCAGTGACTGAGCCTGCGAGAAATACGGCTACCAGAGTGTATATATAGTGCATGAATGTCAACTCATGCCGCATGCGGGAGTTAATATAAAAACATTTGTAGCAATTGATTATACCACAAAAAAAAAATCCACTGTTTGCACTTTCTTAAATGTATTTATCCCAGGTAACAATCCAGAAAAATATAATTGTCATATTTACATCATACGACATCAGAAATGAATTAATATACAGTTTGATGCGTTTCATTTTTTCTCCACTAGAGAGCATTCTTACAATATTGCGTTCCTTTTGCAATAAATAGTATGATCTGATTGCAGTGATAAACAAAAGAAGCAGATGAAGCGTCCTATCGGTTCTCATTTGTTTTCAAACATCGCCGTTTACATTAAATATATAAATATTTTAAAATAACTATAGTTAAATAATGATTTGTGAGTAAACAGCTTAATTTTATTCGTTAAATAGTCCTAACAAATGCCACTCTTGATTTCCAAATTCTCTAGATAAATTCACTCCTCACTTCGTGAGTCGTGAATCGATAATTTGGAAATCACTCGTGGCATTACTTATGACTATTTAACTCATGCCCCAAATGGGAGTCAATGACCAATCACGTTTCAATGATTTCTGTTTTACAACCAATCAGAGTCGTGTTTCACGAAATATTTATCAGTGTTATAATTACCATATATTAAACAAAGCTCCTCCTTTTTAATATTCTGAACAGGTCTGACCGTTATTTTGCAGTGACTGAGCCTATAAGAAATACGGCTACCAGATTGTATATATAGTGCATACATGTCAACATTTGTAGCAATTTATTATACCACCAAAAAAAGAAACCACTGTTTGACTTTCTTAAATGTATTTTTTCCCAGGTAATAATCCAGAAAAATATAATTGTAATATTTACATCATACGACATCAGAAATGAATTAATATACAGATTGATGTTTCATTTTTTCTCCACTAGAGAGCATTCTTACAATATTGCGTTCCTTTGGCAATAAATAGTATGATCTGGTTGCGTGAGTGATAAACAAAAGAAGCAGCAGTAGAAGCGTACCTATCGTTTCTCATTTGTTTTCAAACATCGCCGTTTGCATTAAATATATAAATATTTTGAAATAACTACAGTTAAATAATGATTTGTGAGTAAACAGCTTAATTTTATTCGTTAAATAGTCCTAACAAATGCCACTCTTGATTTCCAAATTCTCTAGATAAATTCACTCCTCACTTCGTGAGTCGTGAATTTATCGATAATTTGGAAATCACTCGTGGCATTACTTATGATAAACTTCTTTGATAAATTCGAGGTGAAACACGATTGTGATTGTTCATTGAATCCCATGTGGGACATGAGTTAAAATAGTCAAAAGTAACGTATGTTTAACACATGAAAACATAGAGAAAGTTACGTATTTTCTTGTATAATTTCCTCAATCTAACCCATTTGAAATGTTACATTGACATCATGTAATATGCTACTTTGTTAACAATACATTTAGGCTACTAATTTTTTTTAAATTTCTTTCTTTGTCTTTTCTTTCGTTTACAATGTTCTTCCTTTTGGTTTTACTTTTGTAAACTTTTTTATCGTATTTACACATGCAAACACAAGACAGGACACACACAGACCCAAGGTGAAGATTTAAAATCCCCTACCCGCCGGGAATCGAACCCGGGTCGGCGGAGTGGAAGGTAGGGACTCTACCGACTACGCCACGGCGACGGACATGGTTTTTAATTTTCTTGTAAGCCCATGTTTCCCTTAACAGAGATTTAGGAGCTCTCGCCCTGCAGGGAAGAATTTGAACCATACTAATTTAGTTACACTTGTTTTCTTATAGCTTCCTTTGAGTGGTCCGTGGTCAGCGTTCCGCCTCATACTGACATCTAGGAATCCAAGTTAGTACTAGGACGGGAAAATTCGGTAAATTTTGCTTAGAAGCCTTTCATTCAGGCTTAAGGATCTTTTACGAGCCTGAAAATCTTCAAACTCGGGACCCACGGCTTAAAGTCCCTCCCGGAGGACTTGCTCCTTGGATTTTTCCGTCCTAAAAAATACATCGACCCCGGCCGGGTTTGAACCCGCGACCCTCGGGACCAGAGGCAAGGAGCATAACCACTAGTCCACCGCGGCCGATAAATTAAATACTATTTAACCTGCAATTCTCGGAAGAAGAACTCCATGCCCATTAATTCGGAGCAATGTCCAAAAACATTGTACTCAGGGCTGTTATATTTTATAATGTCAAATACCGGCATAGTATTTTTTGTAAACAGCAGAACGGAGAACTCGCTTGCTTCCTATCTCCTTTAGTGTAGTATATGTTCATTTTGATGGGCGGGTGCAATGACGTGTATTATTTACAACTATTGCATAAAGCTTAAAAAACATTACAGTTAATATCTTTGCAAATATATAATACCGACATTAATCTGTATAAAACCAATCAGTGTGTGCTGGCAATTAATGCTCTAACTCATTGGTAACTTATTTTTCGTTGGAGCTGCTATTATCGAATGAAAACATGGATTTGAAAAGGTAAGAAAACTTTGAATGGTTCAGACCTCTGTCTTCTACAAGGTATAGGCCTATATACTTTTTTTGCGCGATAGTGCGTTTTGTCGTACTTACAGCAATGGCGACCATGATTGATAGTTCAACTTCCTACATTTCGGAATTGCCAACCTAAATAAATATATTGCAATATTACAAACCACATGGGGGAAGTAAAGTAAAACCACTGCCCTTTATGTATTCTACGTACAATGTATATACAAAAACATATCCAAAATTTAATGTTAACATACATTATACGAAACAAATCACTGCATTATAGGCCTAAATGAACTGAACTTTATTTGAAACAGTATAAAACAATACATTCGTACTTCCCGCCATTTTATGACTGATTGGTGTCACGGCCTGCTGTAGTCTCAACTAATAAACATTGGACGTACTGTTAACGATAGTCAGTTTTTATAATGAACGCAAATAGTTCCACCAAATATGTTACTATTTTACTATTACGTATTTATTATTTTGAAAAACACCATCGCGCAAAAAAATAATGTACAAAGCACATTTGTGAAGTGTTTTACAGAATGTCGTAAATTACAAATCTTGCTATCGCTCGGTTTTTAAAACATTTCCTCACTTCTGTAAAAATCACTTCCCAACCTCGCATCGTAATATACGTACTAAATTTATTCAACTGGCATAGCCCAATGTTGAACCATAGCCTCTTCTTTGTTAGGAGTTACTACAGAGTGATTCAGAAATATGGCTATACGTTTGATCGCATTTTGTGACGAAGATATTATTATTAAAGGAAAGATGATGTTATCATTGGAAAGGGAATCCATCAAATTACAATAATAGAACAAAACAAAACAAATCACTGCTCACGTGCAGCTTGGCGGGTTGATTTTTGTGGGCTAGCGTCGAACGCCTCCACAATTGTCTTCGTTGTTTCTACATCCGTGTTAATGAGAGGCATTCCAGGAGGTTTGATTTTCTGCATCCTTCCCGTTTCCAGCAGTCGTTTTCTCCACTTCCCCACAGTCGATGGCTGCAATGCTACGTTAAACTCACGTCTCGTCCCTCTTGCGGCCACACGATCATTAAACATACGTTATTGCCCATGCAACAATTGTAATTTGCTATTGCATATTCAACGCCATTTTGACTAATGACATAAGTTCTACACTGTTTTGTTTTATTTCATTGTTGTAATTTGAATAATTGCCTTTCCAACGGTAATTTCATATTTCCTGTAATGGTGATATTTTCATCACACAACGCGATCAAACGTATAGCCATATTTATGATTCACCCCGTATACCAGATTAATTTGTTAATTTACTCACGCTTATTTGCCCATAAATGTCATGAATTATATGCGGTAAACATACCGACACAATGAGACATCTAGCAGGCATCACTAGGGTGATAAGGTTGGTAAATTGTGTTTAGAGACCTTTTCATTCAGGCTTAAGGATATTTTACGAGCCTAAAAATCTTCAGAATCGAAACTCACGGCTTAAAGTCCCTCTCGGAGGACTTGCTCCTTGGATTTTTTCATCCAAAATAAATCTATCGGGCTTGAAACCGCGACCCTCGCGACCAGGGGGAAGTAGCATAACCAGTAGTCCACCGAAACCGGTATTTATTTATTACTATTGTGTATTTAATGATGCTATCTAGGACTGGAACGATATTCATTGTAGAGGATTGAGTTTTTTCAATATTTTGAAATTGTACATATTTGTGATAAGGGTAAGAAGTTAGATCTTTTGGAGGCTGCAGAAATTAATAAATTTAAAAGTAGTAAAACACTTAAATTCTCAACTTGATTTGAATGAATCCCCTTTGTTAAATTTAAAAATTTAAATCAAGTTATGAAACCATCCCTTGTACAAAAAAACACCAGATTACGTTTATATAACACTTTGGCTAGACCAGTGTTGACCTATGGTAGTGAAGCATGGACACTAAGAAAACAACATGAAAGCAGAATAACGGCTTGTGAAATGAGATTCGTGCGCAGAACAGCGGGTTACACCAGATGGGATCGGAAAAGGAACACCGATATCTTAAAAGAATTGAAGACTACGCCAATTTTGGAATATATTAAACAGTACCAACTAAATTGGAAACACCATCTTGAAAGAATGAGTTCAAATCGGATCCCCAAAGCTGTTTATAATTATATACCAAGAGGACGAAGATCACTGGGCCGTCCTATGAAACGCTGGAGGGAAAATTTTCTATAGGATCGTAACAGGCCTTGGCCTAATACTTGGAAGGAAGAAGAAGAAGAAGAAGAAGAAGAAGAAAAAATTAAATAAATATTGTTGTATTGTTGCTTAGATCAGTTGGAACACAATTCATAATTTGTTAACATGTCTGAAAAAGGTACAGTGTACCGAAACAGCTGTCACTGAATTATATAATAAATATGAAAATCAAATAAAACTACGTTTTATTTTTATTTAATATATAATATATATATATATATATATATGGCATGATAAGAAAAATAAATGCCTGTAATGGATAACACGCTGAGGTACAGACTCAGAGTTCCGGGTTCGAATCCCGTCCAGGCATTTAGTTTTCTTATCATGCCATATTAGCTTGCATTGCTCAATGTTAAATATTTAATTATAACATCGATAAAGCGTCACTGCTATAAAGTAAAAATTAAAGTGGGATTATAGTCGGGTTAGGGTTTTAATTAGATGTCCAAGGATATGGGTTCATGGACAGTTGTGCTCCGGACTAGATGGGTTCAGGTTTCGGTAGAACAATGGACTTAAATCTCGGGAATCCGTGAGAAATGGATGTTCACTTGGGGAAAAACAGTAGGCCCAGTGTGATGTCTTGTAATTGATGTTCCACTTTTATTGATGCTTTGAATTACATTTGTCGAATTGGACGACGAGTTGACGAGAAGGCTGTTGGTGGGTCAGAACTAATAATGGTTATAACACTCAACCAAGCGATGTGACTTATCTACCGACACATTCGCCAGTCGCGACTCTGCTCGCAACCGACTACTGAACTGCCTAACTAACTGTCGAACTAACAGAACTAAACTCTAACTAACTAACTGCTGAACTGACAGAACTGAACTCTAACTAATAATTGCTGAACTGACAGAACTGAACTCTAACTAACTAACTGCTGAATTGACAGAACTGAACTCTAACTAACTAACTGCTGAACTGACAGAACTGAACTCTGGTTTTCGCTAAATAAAAATATTTATTAATCCCGAGTCGGCCGGCATTAGTCCCTTCCACCAAAAGTCTTATCGTCTCACAAACATTTTATATGTTATACTAATTTTGATTGGTAAATTTTACCTTAAGGGCGTTGTCGTAGGTGTTAAACTTAGAAGTTTTGTGGCCTCGTCCCCCCTTTAAATTAGTTGCCTCATAATATAAAATGTTCAGGGTTGACCAAATGGAGTTTTCTTTACGAGCGCGGCTATCTACTGTCGGCATCTACCTTAGGCCGCAAAGAAGTCACCCGCTGTTAACGACATGTACTCGTTAAAATTTGTTTGGGGATAACTCTTTCCACAAGTTACCTAGGGAAATCCAATTGCTTGTTTGTGACTTCCCAGCCTTTTGTAAGAAGTTTTTGGGCTTAACATTGTTATAGCAATTTGATAATAGTGCAGTCTTGTAAGTACTCTTAACAAAAGAAACTGCAGACTTTTTCCCCATTGTGTAAGGGCTTACGGATCTATTGTATGATGTTTACTAATTTCGTTCGCTACAGTAGCAAGGGTCCAGGTCTATGACTGGCGCTAATTGCTTGGTACTACTGTTTTATTTATTGCTTAATAAATTATTTTGTGGTAGGTTTTATAATTTTAATTTTGTTACTATTGAATTCCTATTTTCATTACAATTCATTTGAATATAAATATGCCCTACTTCTGATAATAATTACGGGTTCATAAATTATTCACTTTTGATGAAAGTACTTATTTATTTAAAATAAGAGGCTGAGTGAATGACTTGTCACAAAATATTCTCTTTTAATCTGCTTACTTGTTATAGTCAGCTACTAGATGGCAATGAAGACCGAGTTCTCGCGACATCTAGTAATAATGGAGAATATAATACATATATAAGAAAAAATAAGTGTTTGAATTGGATTCACCTGGTGGTGTAATGGATAACACGCTGAGGTACAGACTCAGAGTTCCGGGTTCGAATCCCGTCCAGGCATTTAGTTTTCTTATCATGCCATATTAGCTTGCATTGCTCAATGTTAAACATTTAATTATATATATATATATATATATATAACTAACTCAGTGGCACTATCGAAGCCGTAGGTTCATGACAGCGCGGATATAAGCTCCCCATACATCCCTATCCTGAGCTAATGTTTTTCAATCATTCCCTGTATAATCTACTTCCCTCAATTTATAGATAATGTCATTCTCCCACCTCATTCTTGGTCTATCAACTGCACGTTTTCCCTCTGGTTTTCCCACTTACATGCACGTCTTTCATTCCCCATTCGTGCTACATGTCCTGCCCACCGCTGTCTACGAGACTTAACTGTTCTTATTATATCTGGCTTCCTATAAAGACCACGTAGTTCTCTGTTAAGTAGTCTTCTCCATTCATCTGTCTTCTCCATTCACCAACTTTATTCTCAGAAGAACAAAATAGATAACTGTCTTACATTTTCTGAAATTGAATTCTGTACTTTGATGGAATATTTCATAAACACATTAACTAATTAAAGTTGATTGGAACTGTAATTAATCTGGTTGACATCTTTAGTAGCACATAATTTGCACTTAAATTCACAATTTGTTTGTACATGTCATCTATACAATACTTGAACCGTGTGGGAAGTAATTCATTAGCACGCCGTACACTTCAATTTACGTTAAAACTGTTTACTGATACTATCTTGTGCTAGAACACATACGCTAGAATAAATAGATGTAACCATCATCACTTAAATGGACATGAGTGGATTTTCTTAACGTAATACTTTATCTGCTTAAGTATTATTTATGTTTTTTGTTCTAATATATTATGCTGTTTTTAAAATTGGAATTAATTTTTTATTTGATACATGTCCAGAATAGGGATGTATAGAGAGCTTATGCCTAAACAGCCATGTCCCTATAGGTATGAAAATGCCAGCGAATCACATTATTATTATTATTATTATTATTATTATTATTATATTATTATTTATTATTTCTCTGTCTTTCTACCTCCCTGTATTTTTCTCCCTGCTTTCTCTAAGTATACACTCTCCTAACTCGTTCTTTTTATCTTTTCCTCTCTTTTATATTTTTCTCTCTTTCTCTTTTCCTATTTCTCTTTTTCTCTTTCTCATTTTATTCTCACTTTATTTTTATTTTCCTCTTTCTCTCTTTATATTTCTCGCTTTTCTTTTCTCTCTTTATCTATCATTTTCTCTTTTCTCTCTCTTTCTTAGTGTCTCTTTCACTTTCTTTTTGTATGTTCCACGTTCTCTTTCTTTCTTTATCTTTCTCTATTTTTTTACTTTATTTTTGTATGTTCAACTTTACATTTCTTTCTTTATCTTTCTCAATTTCTCTATCATTTTTTTACATTCCACTTTCTCTTTCTTTCTATTTATTTATTTCTCTTTTACTTTCTTTTTCTATGTTCCACTTTCTCTTTCTTTCTTTCTCTTTCTCTATTTCTTTCACTATATTTTTCTATGTTCCACTTTATCTTTCTTTCTCTATTTCTCTTTCGCTTTATTTTTCTATGTTTTACTTTTTCTTTCTTTACTTCTCTTTCTCCATTTCTCTTTTACTTTATTTTTCTGTGTCACACTTTCTCTTTATTTCTTTCTCGTTCTCCATTTCTCTTTCACTTCTTTTTCTAGTTCCACTTTCTCTTTCTTCTTTTATTTCTTTATCTTTATCAGTTTCTGTCTCTCTGTATTTCCCTTCCTAACTTTCCCTCTCTGTCTTTCTCTCTGTTGATTTAACCACTTCTTTTAGGAAGAAAAACAGGAATAGGCGCAAATAACCAAACAGGGCCATGCACACTGCTATTGTCAATATTTTAATTTTTCAAATACAAACTGTCAATAAATTACAATACGGCTTACTTGTTTGTTGCACTGATTCCCTAACGTCTGTAAGCTCAAAAGACTTTCAACAGAATTGTAGTTGCCATGAACTCATTGGACGAACAATATTTTATGCAGTGATCCGTTTATCGTGTTAATTGTTTGGGAATCAGACTTGGGTTCATCGTCACTGGATCTCTGATAGTATTCTATAATAGTGTCTGATATTAATTGCAGTTTAAACTCTTATAAAACGCTTTCATTGGTTTCAAATCATACTTCGTACATCCAGCTTTTCTTCGCAAGGACTCTTTCTCTGCAGCTGTTATTCTGTTTTTATCCCCCCTTATTAAAGTCCTTGACTTACTGCCATACCACAGTGTAGGGCGTGATAAGTTATTGTAGAACTTTATTCGCTTGTCTTTTTTAACCATAGAGGTCCTAAAATATTTTTGAGAGATCGCAGTGATAAGTTAAGTAATAATTTTGCCATTATTTCCAAATCCAAATAAACTAACTCACTGGGAATTCCAAACACGGAAGTTCATGGTCGAAAGTACATAAGGTGTCCAGTAGACATGGTCTGGTAGGAGATTTGTAGATTTAATCTATAAATATATTTTCGCGGGGGAAATCAGAAGAATTATACCAGTGCACTAATAAAGCTAATTACAAAAAACGCAATAATTTGCACGCATGTTATTGTGCGGGAATTAACGTTCATAAATCACTCTGTATTATAACTAAAATTTGTACTACTGTTCAGAACTGTTTTTTTCGTAGCTCAATTTAAAGTAAGATGATTGTGTACATTTTTTAGTGTTTCGAAGACATGATTCCACGTGCATTTAACACAATGTCTGGTTGTATAGAAAATGTTAGATATATCAACGAAAAAGTACAAGCCTTGAAGTAAAGTATCCATATAGAATAAGAAGAATAACTCAGTAAACTTTAATACGAAACGTATTTATATCCACCGATCAGAATGCCACTGGGGTAACGGACCAGTTGAGTTCTTGAGTATCGACAACTTCCGATGCTTATAATATCTTCATACATTTTAGAATTCTATCCTCCTTTACAGATAAGTGAAGAACAGTCAACTAGTAATCATATTATAGCGAAGAAAGGTGAATTGGTGAGAGCGAGTAAAATACTTTTTTCCAGCTAGATTTTGTATCTGGCCCACTGTGCAGTGGCTACAACAAATTGAAGCCTCTGAGAAGATTGGTCGTTCTATGGCCTTTTTAATGCATATTGCAGTGCTTCCAAGCGGACCCTATAAACAGTTATCTCAATATATGAAGTAATTCGGAATTTTCAAATTAACATTAGGTTTTAAGTGTGTTTCATTAAGTAGAAGATTGTAGTTACCTTTCTCTTGTGCAAATGTTACAGTTAGCGGCCCTGTTAACATATACAATTGGCATGAAGTACCATGATATTAAGATAACGGCGGCGCACTTGATTCAAGCTATTCTTTGTGCACCAATAATAGTTAAAATGTTCTACATGTATGTGATAATAAGAGTTCCCGGGTGTGTGTTTTGGAACAACTTGAAATTTGAAAACATACGATAATACAATTGTACTGTTGAATGAACAAACTAACTTTGTGTTATCTCATATCAGCCATCGGCGTGCGCTGCTGCGCCTGAAACAATGAAATGTATTTTTATGTTTAGTTAAATAAGGAAAATAATAATTATAAATATATAATGAAATTATTTTTAGATACCCCGTGCTGATTACTCGGCGTTGCCCAGTAATCTACTTATCCCGAAATTCTTGGCATAAATGAGCTGAAAGACAACAATGGTTATTGAGAGTTATCCGTATAAGAATACTCGGAATGTGCTGCTACGCTTGCCCAGGAATCTAGTCATCCCGATCTTCTTGTTATCAGTGAGCTGAAAGATAAAAATGGTTATTATGAGTTATCTGTAAAAGATAGACATGTGCTGTCGCGGACCTTTTTTTTGTTGATATTTTGAGATATTCAATTCTGTGTACATTAATTTGGTGTATATGTTATGGTTTAGGCAGCGTAAGTCATTTAAAAGTCCAAAAAGTTCCGAAAACACGTTTTTCACTACAAAGGTCAATTTTTAAGGGTGAAGAAGAGTTGAGTATTTTAACTCTTATAACCTAAAAACTTCCCGGAAAATTCCTGAACATTTTGCAAAAAGCCCCATCATAATCGGATAAATGGTTGTGGTGTGAGCGCTTAAAGGATAGACAGACAGACAGACAGACAGACAGATAGACATTCGTTTATATATAGTACGTATTTTGCAGGTTCTCTTCATTTGTAGGTGACGTCAACATGACGCCACCTATGGGTCGACAGTATGTAAGGTATAGCTTGCGGGGTGCTGTTTTAGTTGTGTTCTTTGCGTGCGATGAGACAACCCTGTTACATCTCTGTTTTAGGAAGGGGCCAAACACGTGTCGGATCATTTGGTAATGTAGTAGGTCTTGAGTTTATATTTGTTACTGTATTTTGTGATCCTTAGTTGCGGCAACATGCCATCCCAGATTGTTTACTGTTTTTTAACGGAATTATCTTTAAGTTGGGCCTGACATTGTTATGTTTTGATATATCATGAATATTCGTAATGTTATCCAATTAATTATATTAAGATAACTGCCACGTGTAAATCTACACATTGACTTCGAAACATAAATTAACCACGATTACACATAAAACGCACACGCTTCAAGAGGTCAGCCCTATAAACACTACCTGGATATATTGCAGTATTTTCTGGAAATGTGCCAGAGAGTTAGTTTTGGGAGGCAATATCTAATAATATATATATATATATATATATATATATATATATATAGAGAGAGAGAGAGCGCTCAAAGGTACAGGGACGTTAGAGACTCGAGTTTTCAAAGCCCGACCCAAGCATTCTTTTTTTCTTTTCATATCATAATGTATATATGATTCGATATATAGATATATATATATAATACAGAGCAGCAAATGATGCGATATGTATGTTTTCAATGCCACCAGGTTGTCAGGACGCACAATATAAAAATTAGGAAATACTTTACAAAATGTGACGCAAAAAATGTTCCAATCATACATCATGTCCATGCTAACAGACGCGATGCGGTTTACATTATTGAATCACGAGATGCAGCCAACATATACACGATATTTGAACTTGCGTTTGTCAACAAACCTAAAAGCTAACCTAACGCGATTTAAGTACTCTAACCTGTGAAAGACCAACTAAAAGCAAACATAATGCAATTTAAGTACTCTAATCTGTGAAAGAATTCACGATGATTTTATTTAATGCAAGTTAATTACTACAGACACTATGTTGGATGCACTGGAATACAGAATATTCGTTAAAATCAATATGGCTGACACGTCTTCGTATAGTTCAATATCGCGAAAAAAATCAAATAATCGTTAGAAAACATGTAAAAATAATTGTAAATGGTGAGAATAATTCGAAAAATGAAACTCCAAGAATAACATTTGACAGGAAATTATGAAAGGAGTTAAAAAAGTCGCTTCAAGAGATTTGTATGATCCGTAGCCACAACAATACTATAAGTTTTATAAAAACTGTAGTCTCAACTGCACTTCTACTAGCGCTTGATTTTTCAGTTATATTGTTGTAAACTATAGCTCTTTTTCTGTATTCACTAACATTATTTAATACTTTAAATTTTTTTCAAACAATTTTTACAACATTATTAGACAATTTTGAAGTATTTATTTAAATATGCAAATCACAATATTATGACACTGTTAGACAATATTGTGATGCTAACTGCTATTTTCTCCACAGAGTACATTACTTAGTCTATGATTATGCTATCGCTGTTTTGGGTTATCGTTGGTTGGATCAGCGTTAGGGAGTGCTAAGTAAGTGTACACCCATTTTTAATAAACGTTTGGTAATTTTAATATTATTAATATTTTTTAACATAGATTCGGGGATTTATTGCAAATATTGGTCATTTAAATTTTATAGCGACCGATAGTAATCGAGGATGATAATCGATATGTGGTTCGATTGTGGGTTATCGCTGGCTCTATAAACTCTGCATGTGCACTGTTGTTCTATAGTGAAAATATTTCACGCTAGTTTAAGTGCAGTTTTTCCAAACATGTACCTTGTATGCAGTCTTCTACCAGATCTTCAGTGAGACACCAGTTTTGAATCCTGCTGATGATGGGACTAGTCCCGAAAGCGCTTCAGTTAAATAACTAATAAAGTTGAGGAGATGGACCTTTTAGGTAAATATTTCATTACTTCATGTTTCAAATTCTTAACTAAGCTATTAGAATAAAACATTGTATGCCTTTCGGATCCAGTGCCATCCTCCGCAGAATATTGTTTGCTACTTTACAGTTACTGACTGATTTGTGATGATATTGTAGTTAGTTGTTTGTGCTGGGTACGTTCTCGTTTAAGATAAAACTGTTGTTGACTTCCTTTAAAATCTATAACACCACAAGTATGTTTATCTTCGCTGGGTTTTGTTCCTTGTATTATATTGAATGGGTGTCTTCTCTATCCTACATATGACGTCTTTGTTTGATTATAATCAAATAATAATAATTATGTATTGATTTTCCTCTGCATATTTGAAGTTTTTAAAATTTTTTTAACTCTAGTATTAAAACTTCTGCTGGAACTTTCTGTATAAAATTCATTACAATTTTACACGTTAATTTATATACGACTTTGTTGTTAAATTAATTTTCTTATATGATATTATTTATTATCATGTTTAGTTTGGTTTTGTATGCTATGTTTATATTTTTGCAATATATTTTAAGAGTGGTAGCTAATTTGTTGTTTATTATCCTGTAGTTCTTCTTCTTGTTAAGATTCTTTTTCGGGCTTAGTTTTGTTGAGGAACATTGTTCTATTTTGTTGTTTTCTTATAATTTTATTTATGGGTTGTTCATTTTAACCGTTATATTTCTTGCCATGTAGTTAATGTAATTTTAATCTGTTGTAATTTTCTTTATTAGTGGTAGTTTTAACATCACATTTACTAAATTGCTGAGTGTTAATTTTTTGTTGCTTGAGGATGTTTGGAATTACCGTATTGTTTATGGTAAGTGCATTGCTTGTGGATTTTCTGTAAATATTTATTTCTAGTTTGTGTTTGTCTTGGTATTTTGTAATTGTTAGATAAAGGTAGTTGGTGCTGTTATTTATTTCTATTTCTTCAGTAAATTTTATTTTTCGTGCATATTGTTTAATTCATGCGAGATTTCTCCTTTTTTGTTTTCGTTTTCATAAATGACTAATACGTCATTCACATATCTGATTTTTATATTGAATTTATTATTTTTGTTCGAAATGTTTGTCTGCGAAATCTTGCAAGCAATTTTCTGCTAGGATTCCAGGAATCGAACCGTGGACCTCTAGTTCTCCGTACTAGTGTACAGCCCACTACACCATTCTAGACTTGGCACAAACATTAACAATTCTTTCCACATATACAATCTATAATTCTCGTTCGTTTCGTCCGCTGCCAGGTAGGTGTCATTACCATCGCCAACGGCCGGCTTCGTTTAGAAGTATCTATATTTGAGAATTTTACACCACAACTTTTATAAGCAGTAAACGATGTTATTTAACATTTTCCAATACTCTTATTGGAACTGTGTTAAAATAATAATGTTGAATAAATAATAATGTTGAATCACTACAAGATCTCATACAGGGATGATGTCAACATTCAGTGGTAACCCCCTTTGAATCAGGTAACAAAAGTTATTGTTCGGCAATCAGATTCGTATACCGTATAAGTTGTCAATCACATACATCGATCTCACGCACAATGACTTGGAAATAGTTTATTATTATTATTATTATTATTGTTGTTATATTATTATTTTATTTATTTTATTTATTTTATAGTTGCTGTCAAACTTGCTATTTGTTACATTTTGTTTTATTATGTCTATTGTTTCCATTATCGGGATGTTAGTATAGAGAATTGCTTCAACGCTGACTATATATATTACGAAAACTTATATCTAATATATATTTCGGCCTAATAAACTTAAAACTAGGAGCATAATATCATACTTGGAGGTCTCTCATAAATGAATATTAAAATGGAAAATTGGGATGTGGTGATGGAATTTAGCCTGTGACATACTGGATATTTTGTGGACATCCGGTTTTTATACTTCAGAAACAAATGCCATGAAACATAAATTGAAAATAGAACAAGTGTTATAAAGGGATTAGACAGATTATAGGTAGATATAATTATAAGTTCCATCCATAGTAACACTGCAGTCATATCATTTTCGTGCTATGGTTTGCAGCTTTACTAGGGAATTATAGGTGTGGTAGCTTCCCGTTGATTTCCACGCCAGTATATATAGGTTGTCCATACTTAATTCAGTACTATATATGTTATAGTTGTCAGCATTTGGTAGTCGAACTTGTAATTTTAACGAAACTTAATTTGGATGGATGAATTATTTCTGTTGAGATGTTACAATTTAAAAACTCGTCATTATAAATTATGAAAAGAAAATGTCGAAGTTAATCAACTCAGGAGAGACAGCAGTAGTGTTTGAGAAAAACGAAGTAGAAAAATTCGAGAGATTACTTAAAAAAAAACGCTGAATTCTGTTCAAATTAGCTTTCTTTAAAAGAGAATTTAATTTGCCTTTAAAGACCCCGATCTACCATTCCTCACATTGAATGTTCCCCTAGACCATAGTAAGGAGGCTATGTGCTATTTCAAATTAAATATAGTTTTGATTACTGAATAATAATAATAATAATAATAATAATAATAATAATAATAATAAACAGTAAAATCTTGTAGTGAGATTACATATTTATAATAATAATAATAGCTTTATTTTACCTGTCAGAGTTAAGACGGCTTTAAGGCCTTGTCTACCACTCAACCAAGTTTAAAAAATACAAAAATGATTATTACATCTAGTTTACAATAAAAATAAATATTACATAATATGTCTTCAATATAATTATTATTTACATTTTTTTGGATTTATTCTAGATATAACAAATGAAATATAAAATATACAAAATAGAAAAAAATAGAAAAGAATTATTAATTACATAGAGTACTCTAGAGAAAAATGAATTATTTGACAACAGGTAACTGTATAAGTGTGACTTAAAATACCAAGTGTGCGGCAACCCCTGATATCTTGAAGAAGGAAATTCCAGGAGCGGGCAGAGGCTACTGTGAAAGTAGTAGAATAAGAGGAAGTGCTATGAAGAGGGATTGATAGCAGATTGTTATCTTATGACCAATTGTCAATATTGTGGTAAAAAGATAACTTCTTAAAACTGGACGCCAGGTAACTACAAGTGTAAGAATTCAGAAGCTTGAAAATAAGTGAAAGAGAGTGCAATTTACGTCTGTCAGTAAGACGGAACCAAGAGGCATTATTGAAGTGTTCGAAAATACGATGATCATAACGGCGGTTACTGAAAATGGATCGAACGCAAGCATTATGTACACGCTGCTGTCTCTTTGAGAAGTCATAGTTTAGATCATATATAACGTCACAACAATTGAAGTGTGGCAACACAAGATTCTGCAAAAGGATTTGTTTTAATGAAACTTGGAGAAAATTCTTTAAACGTCTAAGATTAGGAACTAAAATAAATAAAAATGGGAACTATGAAGAGGAAATAAGAAAGATAAATATTAAAGGAAAATTTGCAATTGCTTACCTCAATGGAACATTATGGGATAAATATATAAGTAATAAAATATAAAATTATATATATCATATAATTAAAAGTATCGTTACTTATGGAGCAGAACATAGGTCATTAATAACAAAAGCAAATAAGTATATTTGGCAACTCAAATGGATTTAATAGGAATGGTAGCAAGAATTTCAAGAAGAGAAAAAAATTAGAAACTCAGTAATAAGGAAGAAAATAAAGATTAAAGACATTATTTTATATTATATCAAACACTCAACAATATATACTTTTTTATTTCAGGATTCTTTCTGTTATAATAATAATAATAATAATAATAATAATAATAATAATAATAATAATAATAATAATAATACTTTATTTATTCTGGCAGAGTTAAGGCCATAAGGCCCTCTCTTCCACTCAACCAGCACAAATACAAATAAATATTTGACAAATATAGATATATACTATACTAATTATAAACAGTTAAAGATACAATAATGTAGCAATGTAAATGTCATGTACAAACAACATTTTATAGGGTAATAACAATAATGATATGATAATAATAATATTAATAATAATAATATTAATAATAATAATAGTAATAATAATAATAGTAATAATAATAATAATAATAATAATTATTATTATTATAATAATAATATAAATATGATACATTATACGAGAAACGCCAATTAATATATATATATATATATTTGACATTTGGCAATGAAGGCAAATATGATATAATTTAAAAGTATCGTTACTTATGGAGCAGAACATAGGTCGGTTACTTTAGAGACTCGAGTTCAAATCCCGACTCAAGCATTCATTTTTCTTTTCATATCATATATATATATATATATATATATATATATATATACCTTACACTGGATAATAATGAAGTCGAGTTTAGAGCAAATATAAATTTATATTTCTTTTAAAAGATGCCAATGTCCGGCAGCCCCTTATTTCTTGTGTAGGGAATTCCAGTTGCGAGAAGTGAAGATGGTATATGACATGGAGTGATGTGATGTCCTATGTTGCGGTATATTAAGCAAGAGACTATGTTGTGATCTTGTGTTTAAGTTATGTTTTGAGAATAGATACTGGAAACGGGATGATAAATAATTGGGAATCGAGGTATGTAGGATCTTAAATAGGAGAATTAGACAGTGCGATTTTCTTCTCTTTAGATGTAGCCATGACAATTCGTGGAATAATAGAGAAATGTGATCGTATTTTCGAACATTAAATATGAATCTGATACACATATTATGGACACGCTGCAGTTTGTCCGACAATCCGTCACTTATGTCAGTTAGTAGAACGTCACAGTAGTCAAAATGCGGCATCACTAAAGTTTGGATTAAAATTCTTTTAAGAGTTGTAGGAGAAAATGTTGAAGTCACTTTAGGAAATGCATTATGGAGAAGATCCTTTTAGATGTTTGTTTTACTTGCACATGCCAATTAAATTATAATCTAAGTAAAATCCCAAGTTTTTAACGACGTCGGTATAAGGAATTTGTTCATTATCTAATATGACAGCCGGCATATTACACAAAATATACAATTTTTAGTTTTTAGCATTAAGTTTTTTTTTTTTACTATGTATGAGGAGCTGGCCCATAGCCAACCTGGAGGACAGAGACATTTTCTGGAGTCCACCATAGATCAGTTGCTTTCACTGCAGTTAAGAGTCTGATCCACCCTTTATTGCCTCATCCGCCGTCTGCACCATACCGTAGATCTCCTACTCTGCTGCATCCATCGTTGGGGTCTTCACCGTAACCCTGGCTAGGGACCCTTACAAGGTACTATCAGCCGAGTAAGCTGAACTTGGGTTTTTAAAGAGGTGTTAATCATCCCCTCCTCCCTTCTCATCCGGACTTGGGACCGGCAGTGGTGGAGTTTATATATATATTGTGTCCACCGCTGTGGTCTCGAGGTAGCATGCTGCCTTGTCACGCAGCTGGCCCGGGTTCTATTCCTGATCGAGACAAGCTTCCTGGGTGAGTTTTTCTTTCGAGGTTTTTACTCACCTTTAAGACAACGTACTTTGGGAAGAAGAGGTCCACAAGTGTAAAAATATCATACATTGAGTTATAACTACTATTTGTTAGAAAAATAGTTACAAATTAATTTATTTATGGTCACAAGTCATGTGCAAGAAAATGGAGGCAAGATTAAACTGTGCCAATTTCAAAAATTGAATTTATTATACCTTTTTTTTAAACTTTAATTGCGAATAACTCGGTACTAAACTTTTTTACACTTATTGCCGTGTTCTTCCCTAGGTGGGAAACGTCAGATAGCTTTGAGTCCCAAAAGACCCCCTTCGTAAATACGAATCTCACACCCTACCATTTAAGACAACTCGCTCCATTGTTACCATTATCATTATTATTTCTGTTCTCTGGGGGCAGCGGAAACAACGGGCCTGGTTCGCCTCACGGTTTGGTTGAAATTATTTCGGTTTTTTTTTTCTCACCTGTAAGACAAGCGTCGGAAAACTTGATGGCCCAAATAACTCCGACTATAATTTTCTCGTTATTATCACGCTATCGTTTTCGCCTTGTTTAATACGAACGTATATAAGAGTATGATGTGCCTTGTCTTAACTGTTTGTATTATCTCAGAAGTGGCCTTGACATTGGGCTGATCACTCATCTAGGGTCCAAAGTTTAAAATCCTTTGCTGACATATAATGTCCGTGAAAGGCCCAGAAGGTGAGGACACATAAATCTACCTATAAAGAGAGAGCCTAAACTTAGAAAAAGAAATAATAATTACTATGATTTCTTTGTTAGCACTACAGTGCTTTCAGTTTAACGTTGGCTTTCTTTAAGACAAATTCCCATTCTTGTTTAAATCAGACCGGCATTCACCTTTAGGCTTCTCAATTTGTTTCCTTTTCCAGTATGACGTTGTCAGCCACATGCCCAGTCCCCAACCTGGAAGACCAGGGACTTATCTGTTAGGGTTACCATACCTTAAGCCGAGAGAACCTCGTTTTAAGGCGCCAGATACTCGCCCTTATCCTTCCCTTAGGGATAGGATTTGCTGGTTGTATAAGCAGGTTGAATCCTGACAATTAAGGCATTATTTGATATTTAATAGATATATCTACTCGGTATAGATGTATCCACCATTCACCCTCCTCTTCTATTCGGCCATGGGATCGGCTATGCGAAGGCCTGAGGCGCTCGAAGGAGGTCCCCAGGTTTCTCCCTTAGGCAGAGTTACTATTTAAAATAAAATGGCAGTTGCCGTCGTCCTCAACCTCGTTAAAATGGTATGTTTAAAATATTATTTGGAGGTCTTTCGGAAGTTAACTTCAATCCTCAGCAGGATGAGTATGCGCTCTACTAGTTGATGTGTTTAAGTTGTAGACGCTGATGGTCTTGATGCGTCGGCAGTAGGAACTGACTGGTTTTTAACTACCTCTTATAGTGGATTGTACGTTTGGGGTGTGTTCTCATTCAATAATAATGTGTTGTTGATTTCCTTCATGATTTCAAGTTCTTCTAAAACATTATTTTCGCTCGAAGTCTTTCGCTGTGGTCTATTGATTCCATTCGGTGACCAGCGTTAGTTGTGTGTTTAGCTAACTTGACTTTCCATCTGCGTACATAAAATCTCTGAGGTGTTCCTTGTATATTATATTGAAGTTTCTACTTGTCCTGCCAACATGAAAGTTACTAAAATCCATAGTAATTCTGCCCGAAGGCAGGTCCTTACTAGGGAATTGTAGGTGTGGTAGCTTCCCGTTGCTTTCCACACCGGTGAAGGATGATGATGATAATGATAAGGATGATGATGATGGCCATATGATTTCGGGGACCGTTTGGGCCTTAAAGTTTTCCTGACATTTGTCTTACAGGTGAGAGACCCCCGATAAAAACCTCACACAGGAAAACTGCCCCGACGGGGGATCGAACCCGGGCCCGCTTCGTGACAAGGCAGCACGCTACCTCGAAACCACAGCGGTGGACTGTTTCATGATTTCACATTTTCGTGATAAGGGTTACACAAAATATAAAAGTAAGCAATAAAATTGGGAGAAACAGTAATTTACCTTTCCCAATATATGTCCTACAGAATAATAGTGCGCATGCTCATGATTTATAGAGCTATCTTTAGGTGGAACCACATATCTTTCAAGTCCTACAGAACGTTTATAGAGCTGTTGCTAGATGGCAGCACGTGTGGTATGACCAACCTTCGAAATAAATTCCCAAAAATGTATTATAAATGGATGTACACTAACTTCTTCTCCCTTTCTAACCTAACAAAATTAATTACATGTATATTATTTATTGAAGTGTACATTAATCTGGTGTGCACTATCACTAACCTATCAAAAATAGTACTGATCTAACAAATATGTGTAATTGAGTTGTTGATGGTGGCAACATTGGAAGAGGAGGGAAAATAGCTGGTGAGTTTCACAATATTTTCTAAAAATGTCGTAATGTTACCGTGTTTCTTGTAAATGAATAAATACCTATAAATTGTAAAATAATATTATACGTATCGTTGAAAATCGTTTAAAATATTACAAAATGTTAGTAAAGACAGAAGAAGTATACAGAATGACAGTATTACAAGAATATACTATGGAAATTGAAGGTAAAGCTAATGTACTGTTGAGCCATAAAATCGTTTAATTGATATACATCAAAGCAAAAAAATTCTCTAACTTTCATACACTAGTATGTTATTTGATTCGTTAAATTGTTTCTGGCGATTCCACATATATGTAACACTAATTCAATTTTACAATAGAGGGTTTAATAATTGAAAATGGTAGCGTAGGATTTGCATAAGTTGATGCAGTTACATTTTCCGGATTGTCTGTCTCATTGTGTGACAGACTGTACGATATCAGTACATTGTAGTTTCGCTTTGATGTTCCTGACGGGGGCTTAAAATGCGTTTGCATGGTGGAAATTATAATTTCATGCTGCACTAACATTTTCATAAAACCTCTGTGTACTAGATTCAATTATCAGTATTTCTCTTAGCCATTTTATGTTAATTACGAACAATGAATTTAAAAAAAAAGTCATATTTTATGTTTTGCTTTGCATTCTAAATTAACTGACTCACTGATAATTTCATAGACGCGCGAAAATAATCTGAAGCCATGCTTGGTCCGAAAAACATCTAATTGAATCAAAAACCAGTCTAATTAAATACATATAAAACAACAAAAATAACGCAGGGTTTGGGAAAAAATCCAAATTCGAAACAACAAGAAAGAAAAACTTATGAACTTTAAAATTCTCGCGGATTCTGAGTGGATACGGAGGTCTATCAGTCCACCAACAGAGGGAAGTAGTAGTTCTTCTGATCGACATGACATCAGTCGACAAGAAAGTACTGAAGATGAAGCGCCAAGGCTTTAACCCTTAAATTGGCAAAAGACAAATGTCTTATGTCAGTTATTTGAATGTGGCGGACCGCACTGAAAACGGAATTTTTTATAACTGTTATTATTAGGTATTTTGTATAATTAGACACATATTTAAGTGGTTTCTTTTCGTTCGTTTTTTTCTGATTTATTAAAATATTAAATTAATTAAACCAACTAGTGTATCCAAAAGGATACTTATGAATTTAAGGGTTAAAACAGCGGTCCACTTAGAAGACTGGATATGAGGTGAGGTATGAATCATTTTAATTTTACCCTATGCTAAAGTTACCTTATTATACTGAGCTCAAATTTTACAACTATACTCTCAAATCATGGTAACCCTTAAATTCGCTATGTATCCTATAGGATACGTCAATTGTTTTAATTGTTACGGCGCAAAAAGCGGACATCCGAATTTTGAGATAATTTTGATTTTAAAATGAAGCTTAGGACCACTAAACATGAAAACACAAAAACAATTGCGGACCATCCAGAGACCAAGTAGTAAAATAACATTTTATAAGCACTACAAAATACACATTTCACTAGTTTACTGTACGAGACATCCATTTTTTAACATAAATTTGGTATTAAAATCAAGCTTAGGATCACCAAAGATGAAAACACAAGAAAATCTGCGGACCATCACTAAAGAAACTAGATTGGAGTAATAGTTTCTTATACATAATTAGGTTAGGTTAGCTTTTAGTTTATTACACATATTGTATAATTTATTTACATACCTTTAATTTAATATTATGTAAGTGCAATTCTATTTATTACTTTCACAGGTTAGAGAACTTGAAATAAGTTATGTTAGCTTTTAGGTTATTATAGTATTACAAATTTCGAAGATTATGTTATAAATAAGTAGCATCTATTTATTGGTTATTTTGTAAGGGCTAATTTGCCGTTGTTCATTTTCGAGAAATATGTACGATGACGTAACGATTATTATCGACAATCGATTAAGTTTCTTAAGAAACTCTTATGTGAGGATGTGTTTTTTATTGAATTTCAAACTCTTTGCTATGCAATTTTGGAAATATAGCATTTGGAAATACAGCAGTGGACTTTGATTACAATAAAATATTTATTCTATTTTCGCATCTCTATACAAGAGAACATGTTCTCACCTTGGACTAACGTCTGAATATCGAATCTGACGTCACGACCACAATGGCAGCCACTTCCTTCAGGTAATATAAGGAATAGTGCTTTATAAATTGTTATCTTTCATGTATTCACATAGACGTTCACGGCCGGAGTTGCTATGATGATCTTGATGAAGATTTTCGGGCTGTAGGCCGTGGTCATGAGGCTTGTAGTTCCCCGATGTTTCGCCAGAGACTGCGCCTGGCATCCTCAAGGGTTGTCTTGAGAATTGTTTGTTATTTTACAGCTTTGTTTCTGGATAACCCGCACATTTTTTTCATGTTTTCATCTTCGACGTTCCTAAGCTTAATTTTAAAACCAAAATTATCTCAAAAGTCGGATGTCCACTTTCTACGCCGTACCCGTTTTAGTTAACCAAATAGTTTTAATAACAGATAAGAAAGCTAACGATAATAATTTACTAAAATATGTGTGGAATTACGCAATATACCTAATAGCACGTTTTCGTTTTCAGTGCGGTCCGCCACATTTAAGTAGCTGATACGGGAAATTACTGTTTTGACAATTTAAGGGTTAATGTTATCTTCCCACCCCATTATTTGCCTACATTTTGGCCTCTTTCTCTCTTGCTTTTTTACACGTTCCGAATCCTTTTATTCCCCATTCGTGCCATATTTCCGCTTTCCTTCTTAAATATGGGGACGATTATTTATTTTCTGTGGGGAGCTATCTTAATCTTTAATAGGTTTACTTTACTCTTTTGTTTTTTGACTTGAAGAGTGTTTATCTTCCTGTGGTCCCTGGTGCCATAGTTGGTTTTGTGCGTGTGCTATTGTGTTTGTGGCTGCATTGTTGATTAGATCTGTCATCCGTACTCTTGTCAGGGCTCATTTTTTGTTACTTGCTCTTTGTTTTAAAGCCAGGGAAGAGAGGTTGGAAACGACGCGTCAGGAGGGGGGTTGTAAGGAGAAATAAAGATTATCCAAGTGAGACAGAACATTGGTAGAGGTACATTTAAGAAATAATTCTCGGCTAGTTATTAGTATACAACACAATTGTGAAGAGATATTATATGATGCGGAAACATGACGTTGAAGCAAAAAAACACAGAAATAAATTATTAGTCACAGAAATGGACTTTTTAGGAGATCGGCAAGAATATCAAAATGAGACAAAATAAAAAATATAATACCATAAGAGAAATTATAAATGTAGAAAAGGATATTGTACAAGAGATTGATGAATTTGAACTAATATGGTATGGGCATGTAATGAGAAGAAGGGACATAGAAACAAACAAAGAAGTATTGAAATTGATACCTCCTGGAAAAGGGAAACGTGGTAGACCAAAGCCAAAGTGGATAAAGGGAATTCAAGACACACAAGGCAAGGAAATGTGGGGAGGGGGAAATGTATATTTTGATTGAGGATACCTGCGTATATATCAGAAACAATCCTGAAATAAATAATAAAGTTATTTTACTGGTTAACTCTTAAATTCGTAATGTATCCTTTTAGATACATCAGTTGGTTTAGTTAATTTAATATTTTAAATAAATCATAAGAAAACGAACAAAAATAAACCACTTAATATGTGTCTAATTACACAATACACCTAACAATAACAGTTATACAAGATTCCAATTCACTGTGGTCCGCCACATTCAAATATCTAACAGAAGACATTTGTGTTTTGCCAATTTAAGGGTTAAGTGGAAAGTAATGACTTGTGACATTTACTTTGTCAGTTTAAATAAAGTTATTATTGTTATTATCATTAACTAACTACTGTATTAACTAATCCATTGGCACTATCGAATATCCACTGGCACTATAGAATACATGGGTTCGTAGCCATGCGTACATAAGCTCTCCATACTTACCTATCCTGTGTTAATATATTACATTCATTCTCTGTATAATCAACTTCCCTCATATATTGGTTAATGTTATTCTCTCACCTCATTATTCGTCTATCAACTAGGCGTTTTCCCTCTAACTTAGAATCACTACTTAAGTAAAATTCACATTTGAAGTACCTGTTCTGTAATGACAGATGAGTTGAAATTTCAAGCCAGAAAGTAATATCGCCTTTAAGATAATATTAGAAAATAAACCAATAGAACAAGTGGTAAGATATAACTTGCCACACAGCAGAAGGAGATATAAATAACAAACTAAATAAGTTTAATTATGTAACAGGAACACTAAAAAGAACTTTGAAAAATAAAGCCAGCAGAGACTCTATGATGAAATTATACAAGACAATGGCAGTGCCTATTATTACTTATGGATCCGAAACATGGACAGTGGCAACACAACAATTTTCCAGAATACAAGCTGCTGAAATGAGATTCCTCAGACCAATAGCAGGATATCAAAGAACAGACAAAAAACAACACAGAAATAAGACAACTAAAAATAGAGGAATTAAACACAACAATAGAGAAATACAGAACAAACTGGAAAGAACACTTGTCAAGGATGACTGAGAATAGAATACGTAAAGCAGCGTACAGCTATTCACCACGAGGAAGAAGAAGTTTTGGAAGACCAGAGAAAAGATGGAGAGAGCAACAATTTGGAGTCGGAACAGGCTAGTAAATAAGCCTAAACCGTGAAGAAGAAAGAAGATGTATGATACGTTTTGAGAAAAATAAGTTTAAAGTATAACCCAATATTCACTATTTATTGTAGCGCCAAACAACAATTCTGGATATTGCAAGTTATTTTCCATGGTTGACAATTATGCATCAACAATCTAAGAGCAGTAACATTTGGCGCTTAGCAGCATGATGCAAAATTTAGATTAGCATTTATGAAGAATTGGTTTCATAGCGGTTTGTTGCAAAACGTAGAATCTCTTAGAAGGCTGATGGCGTTTGTTTTTCTTTAATAAATAAAGCTATATTTAAAAAATTTGGAGCTGAAAGTTCGCGTACATTTACTTCATGAGCCACGGCAACAGATGGCATCAAAATCTGTATTTTTTAAAATGACGCTTAGCTGGTTGATGCATAACATCATCCAATTCATCTCTTGTTTTCTCAGGTACAACAATGACGTCATGGACCCGGCAGTTTAGAGCACACGATCTATTGCAAACATCTATTTGTAACTCTAAACATAGTAAAGAGTTCAGGTTAAGCTGCGAAAATATGCTAATAACGGAAAATATAAAACAAAATTATAAAGGGATTGCGAAACTATTCGTTCAAATTAATAGAGGACGTAGAGAACATCAAAACAAATATATTTCGATAAGGAACATATCAGAAATCAATTTTTAATGTTAGAGAACATATTTTTAGTGGTGCTGACGTCAGCTATTGTATCGGCCGAGATGCCCCGAGGCCTGACCAACCAGGTCACCTGACATCACGTGTCTGGATTTCATACACCAGCTGCTTCATATGTTCCTCTGGAGACATATGAAGCAGCTGGTGTATGAAAGCGTTGTGGAAACAGAAGAAAACCTCGTCGCTAAAATTGCCGTAGCTGCTGAGACCATTGCAAACATGTCACGAATCTTCGAACGAACACGACAACCTATGGTCTGAACGATATACTGCATGCATAAAGGCCAATGGTCGTGCATTCGAGCAATTCCTGTGACGATACTATACTGCTGTAATTAAGCATGTTAAACTATCTACTGTGCAAATCGTCCCCTAAAAATTCAACTTTTGACTTTAGCGACCATATGTCCCCTTATCAAAATACGTGCCTTATTCAGAGAAAGAAGGACCAGACTTCATCATCATCATCATCAGCAACAATCACCGGACTAAGCCCATGCGGCTTGTTCCGGTCTCGTAGATTCTCATTAAAAAAAGTTGAATCCATATATTTTTCAGTCTATCAACATTCCTGCCCTCCTTTTGGTTTGTAATCAAGTATAATTTTTGGTATGCGTTCATCTTTCAATATACTTCAAACATTTAGTTTCTTCCAAACTACAACATATAGAAACACAGTTCCAACGTTTCTGGAAAGAGAAAGGTTTGAAGTTCGAATTACAGCCGCATTTCCCTAACCACGTTCGACGTTACATAAATGACATCATTCCAGGACGTTGGATTGGAAGAGGAGGAGCAGAAGATCAATTTCATCGCCGGTGGCCTCCCAGGTCACCTGACCTAACCCCGTGTGATTTTTATCTGTGAGGATACGTAAAAAGACCGTGTTTTCATCTCCCCTATGCCTGAAACTCTTGAAAATCTGCGACATCTAATTGTTGAAGCTGTGAATTCGGTAACTAGAGACCAGCTAAATCGTGTGTGGCAAGAAATGAGCCACCGTTTTGATATTTGTCGCGTAACACATGGTGCTCATATTGAATGTATAACATAGTCAAATTTGAACTTTTCTCTTTCCAGGAACGTTGGAATTGTGTTTCTACTTTTTTTGTAGTATGGAAGAAGTAAATGTTTGAAGTCTGTTCCTTCTTTCTGAAAAGCCCTGTATATCAGTTTTGATGTATTCTACCCCCTGTACTAATTTGAACGAATAGTTTCGGAATACCCTGTATTACTGTAGTGATACACCATACCAATATACTGAAGGGAAGAAAGTAACAGATTGAAAGAGTGTTGTATAACCTGTGGCAATTGTGAAAGGAAATCTGAAATTGGAACATTTTATTGCTATGTTTATAGACAAGGTTTCCTTTCTAAAATAGACCAACAACGTTCCCCGAGGTGTTCTGCAAGGAACAATTCCGGAGGTAATGTCACCTACATGAATTCACGACTCGGTGTAGCAGAGAAAGTTGTTGAAATATTCAAAAGCTCACGTAATAATGCCAGCGCATCGTTTTCAGTACTTAACTGTGCGTTTGAGGAGTAAAACACTCCAATGAAATCAGATCGCTGAATCAAAAGAAGAAGTCTGCTAACCAGAACGGAAATTAAAAAAGTACGGAGAATCGCTTTTTCTCATCTTTATAAACCATATCAAGCGTTCAATTTTACCTCGAATTCTACTACCGTGTATGTATTTTTCATAAGTAATGCCACGAGTGATTTCCAAATTATCGATAAATTCACGACTCACGAAGTGAGGAGTGAATTTATCTAGAGAATTTGGAAATCAAGAGTGGCATTTGTTAGGACTATTTAACGAATAAAATAAAGCTGTTTACTCACAAATCATTATTTAACTACAGTTATTTAAAAATATTTTTATATTTAAAGTAAACGGTGATGTTTGAAAACTAATGAGAAACGATAGGTAGCCTACGCTTCTACTGCTCTGCTTCTTTTGTTTATCACTGCAACCAGATCATACTATTTATTTGCCAAAGGAACGCAATATTGTAAGAATGCTCTCTAGTGGAGAAAAAAATAAACACATCAATCTGTATATTAATTCATTTTTGATGTCGTATACATTTAAGAAAGTGCAAACAGTGGTTTCTTTTTTTGGTGGTATAATCAATTGCTACAAATGTTGACATGTAAGCACTATTATATACAATCTGGTAGCCGTATTTGTTATAGGCTCAGTCACTGCAAAATAACGGTCAGACCTGTTCAGAATATTAAAAAGGAGGAGCTTTGCTTAATATATGATAATCCTAACGTTGATAATTATTTCGTGAAACACGTCTCTGATTGGTTGTAATACAGAAATCATTGAAACGTGATTGGTCATTGACTCCCATTTGGGGCATGAGTTAAATAGTCAGCAAGAATATTATCGAAGTAGGAAAAAAAAACTCCAATCAAGAAACAAGATTTCTTGTTTAATTACAAGGGGAAATTAAATGTAAAATAATTTTAATTGCAGTAAGCCTATATCTCACTCTTTAGCTTACTTTAAAATATACCTTACAGATACTTTTTCCAACTTTCAGAAACAAATTGAAAATAAAATTATTAACAGAAAAATCTCAGTAATATTACTTTTTTTAACAATTAATAATTCTCTGTGTTTATTAGTTGAAACAACAGGAGACCGTGAAACAATTTAGCAATAAAATAGGGCAAGTACGTATTTATCGTTTTATATTGTTTCAAACAAAGATCAGTTCATTTAAATGCAGTGATTTGTTTCGTATAATGTATATTAACACTACCTTTTGGATATTTTTTTATAATTTATAATTTTTTTTTCGCAAATACACATTATTATTTATTTAGGCGTAGCAGCACACGTCGGGTATTAGCTAGTAATCAGTAAAAAGTGTTTAAAATCTCTTATTAATTGATTTTATTTTGATCATTTTAATTTAATTCGGAGGCTTATAACGTATTCCTTATATAACCATACAAATTATCATTCCATATCTACGGTTTCTGTATTCGCGGCATATTTACAGAACATATCCTCCGCGACTACGGAGCTTATAGTGTATTTTAAAAACAACTAAAAGAAAGAGTTTTGACATTGATTTATACATTGATTTATGTGTTACAAAAAAAAGAATTTCCATAGTGAAAAGTAAATATATAATAATGGAATATAATAATGAATGGAATATTATTAAACAATTAGCTATTAATAATAACTACGACCCTAAAATGATAGAATATTTGATTAAGAACATTCATTCATTACAAAAAGCAATTAACAAAGTTTTTCCTTTGCCCAAGAAAACATAAAGATATATGGCATAATGTCATACATAGGCCCACTTTCAAATAACATATCTAAACACTTTAAAAAGTTGAACATTAATGTGGCATTTAAAACTAATAAAACTTTACAAAATATAATAAAAACAATAAAACCAAAATAAAAACATAAAAATTATCAGGTATATATAAATTGAAGTGTGGCACATGTGACAATGTCTATATAGGACAAACTGGTAGATATTTTATCTCTCATGTAAAGGAACACATGAGAACATATAACAGAAATTTAGAATATTCAAAATATGCTAACCACCTATTTCAATTTAATCATTGTTTCGATCCAAATTTTGAAATTTTACATGTTTCTGATAAGGGTAAAGAAGTTGGCCTTTTGGAGGCTGTAGAAATAAATAAATTGAAAACTAGTAATAAATTGTTAAAATCTCAACTTGATTTGAATGAATCGCCTTTGTTAAATTAAAAAAATTAAATAAATTATTGTTGTATTGTTGCTTAGATCAGTTGATATGTGCTATAACAACACAATTCATAATTTGTTAACATGTCTGAAGAAAGTACAGTGTACCGAGACAGCTGTAACTTAATTATATCTTAATAATTATGAAAATCAAATAAAGCTGTAAGTTTTATTTTCATTTAATTAATGGATATATAACAGCTTCTTATGCGTTTTAAGTGCTACAGTAAAAATGTCGAAGTTTTTTAAATCCATGTGGTGAGTTTACCGCAAAATTTCTTCCTCGGAGTTTAATTTTGTTAGAGTAAGAAAATATGAGTCTCCGTATTTACTAAGACTGAGGAAATTAAATTAGTGAGGTTCATCCATCTTGCCTTAATTTAAGAGTCTTAAAATAAGTTTTGTAATTATGTCTAATTAAGAAGATTGCCCAGTTGTTTTAATTTTAAATTTCATGTGACCGTTAAGAATTAAAACTTTTTCTTATAAAACTTGTGAAGTTAAAAAAAATAAACGTCTAGACTATAAACGTTTCTTTCTAAAAATAAGCACAGCTAGTTTCATTCATGTACCTGCAAACATAAATATAGTGTTACTTTTAGTATAAATTAATTAATTTCGAACGGTCACCAATATCTTACCATTACACGCTCAGAATAGATATTATACAGTGCGATCCATATAAACCTGAACCATTTTAATAGGCCATAATTTCTCTCTGAAAGCTCGTAGAAGTGTGAAATTTGTTTAATGATCGCAGGGGAGAATCGACAACAATCACGGCAACAATCGATCAATGCCATCTGTTGACTATATTGTTGATTTCGATGGAAATTACGAGCATTTTCATGGCATTGTAGACCAGGCCTGTGAATCATTATAGGGAGATTTGGACGCAGAATTTTTTTATTTTTTTTTCCACGTAGTACTCGGGTCATCTTAAGACTGCGCCACCGTCGCTATTTTATCTCGTCCGATCTCGTGAATGTACTATGATGATGATCTCGTTCTCTACGGTTCTCTATATGTGGATTAAATTTAAATAAATCAACGGTAGAATTGATACGTACGTTATGAAGGTTATGACAAACAAATCGAAATGTAAAATTGAATGTCGAACTAAATTTGAAAAATGAACGGTAGAATTATTATGTACTGTTCGAAGAGAAATTTGAGGTTCAATATAATATAATATTGTTAATGCATCGAAGTTAATTATTAAATTGATTAATTTTCTACAATCTGAAGGAGAAAGTGAAGCTGGAAAATGCAGCTAATGGAAGGTAAGAGAATGATTACATATGACATTTTTTCCCTCAAAAATTTGGTCCACTTTTCAAAATCGTGTTTTCAAATAATACTGTGAACTATTAAATTGGCATGCCGTACATTTTGTTTGCATCGTGACATTATAATGTTTGTATTTGAATTGTAAATATCCCTTTAAAAAAGCTTGTTTATATTTCATATTATTTTTTATATCTTGGTCTGTAATGTGTGTACTTATTCATCAATATTTCTTTCACACAGAATAAATGAGGCTGTCAAGATCAAATCGTATGGGCGTATTTCCTTATAACAGTGATTGGGAAGTCTACATACGTATATAATTTTAGGTAAGTGGATCTAATGCTTCTACCTTCATTTTACTAACTTGGGTGTTTTAATCTTAAATTGATTTAACCCTGATAAAAGTTAGCTAAACTAAAAAGTTAGCTAAACTCAATTCCCATCATTTTTTATAGATTAAATGTCTTGTGGATGTTAAGTTATTAGTGAGGTAGCATTATCTAGAACACCCTGTAAGTCTAAAAATAAAATCTTAAAAGATAACCGTAATTTAGGGATAAAGTTTCCATTATGTGACAAAAAAATGAAAAACTTCAGTTTACCTTTCCTAATAATTTTTCTAAGTCCTGCAGAATAGTGAACAGTTCTTGTTATGAGGTTAAGTGAATGTTCCATTTTCATAGCTATTTGATAATAAATCAGAAATTCAATATTTTTTTTATTAGTAACACCTTTAGAAAATTGGAATATATAATTCTTGTTTTATTCATCGGATGTTCATAGATATGGGAAAATAATTTTATTTACTTAAGAGTTGGAGATACCTTCATTGTGAAGGACACTGACAAATGCATTGACTTTCACTTGACTTGCGACCCACTAGCGAAGACACTATGTGGGTAGCGTGAGTTGATGACTCAATGCTTGCAGTCATTTTTCCCGCTATCGGCCGCAGGTCAAGTGAAACCACTGTATCTGTACATATATATATATATATATATATATATATATATATATAATATATATATATTTATTTATTTTTTTTTTTCAGACTCTACAGTAGATGGTAATAAAGTTGTGCTTCAAGAATATCTGCAACTGTTTTGCAAGAACATACCAGTACATTATAGACTATACAGAAAAGTGTTTGTGTGTGTTTTTTATTAAAAACAAGTTTTGAAAAACTGCACTTAAACTAGCGTGAAATATTTTCTAAGTCCTATAGAACAACAGTGCACATGCGCCAGAGTTTATAGAGCCAGTGATAATCCACAATCGAACCACATATTGATTATCATCCTCGATTACGATCCGTCGCTACAAAAATTTAAATGACCAATATTTGCAATTAATCCCCAAATCTGTGTTAAAAAATATATTAATAATATTAAAATTACCAAACGTTTATTAAAAATGGGTGTACACTTATTTATGAATCCTATAATGATATGCTGATCCAACCAGCGATAACCCAAAACTGATAGAAAAACTCATAGACTAAGTAATATACATCTGTGAAGAAAAATAGCCAGTTAGCATCACCATATCGTCTAACAGTGTCATAATATTGTGATTTGCAATATTCTAAATAAATATTTGAAAATTGTTCTAATAATTGTTATAAAAATTGTTTGAAGAAGTTTAAAATATTAAATAATGGTAGTAAATACAGAAGAAGAGCTATAGTTTTACAACAATATAAATGAAAATCAAGCGCTAGTAGAAATGGAAGTTGAGCCCAAATTTTTAATTGAACTATTACAGGAAAATATTTTAAATTACAAATTTTAAAAATTAAGTTAACATTGTTTTAATGTAAACTTCAATTCATCCCGTACTTCTACCTCATTAAGAACTTTCTATGTCTTGTATAACATTTATTTAACATGTGCAAAAAAATATCTTATTATGAAGTGTTGGTAATTACTTAGAGAACAAAACTGATGTCTTTTAACAAAAATAATTAGTCCTAACCTTCAACTATTCAGTGATTTCCTGGTAATAATCAAGGTAGGCATTTCTGTTAGGCTTAAATAAATGTTTAAGCCTAAAAGTCAATTTGGATTTTTCTTGCAGGTGAATGTTGAGCTAGCAGCTAGCTGGTAGGCCAAGGGCATTCTCAATGTGTTTGCTCCTTGGAGAAATATACATAATATGGTTTTCTTTTCTAATGAACTATCGGATTTTCTCATTATAGGGCTTGGAAGACCCTTGGGGTAATAGAAAGCTAGTAAATAAATGTTCAAATAGTCTTCTTAAATTACATATAAAATAATATGTTTATTGAATCTTTAACTATGTATGTGAATTAAGTTTCATTGAGAAAATTCTGTTCGTCTTGAATAATGTACATCCTGCAGTAAACTATAAAATGTATATATTTTTTGAAATTATTAATTTTAATACAAGGCAATAAATGAATCATGTTATTTCATTTTTAAAAGCAAACAAACTCATCAAGACAAGTCTGGTTACTAAACAGAGTTGATGTGCACGCATTCACATGTGAGTAGTTCAGAATAGTGAAACAATGCATAGGGTTTTAGTTTGAACTTTATTTTTTGCTACATTCTTATCAAATTAAGGTATTTATAAATTTTCGTTTTAAGAATATTTAAAAACTTGAACTTAAATTACTTTATGGTTTCGGTTCTTAAAACTCCTAAAAACAAATAGCATATCATTACTCATTAGACAGGCTCGTCAAATGGTGCCACCATAGCATATCATTATCCAGATCCTTTTTGATATTTCTTAATGGAAATAACACAAGAAATGTTACTTTGTAAACAATTTTGCATTTTTTATTTTTACTTCAGAAAATTATTACAAAAATTTTGCCAATATTTTTGTTCTATATGTCTAACATTTTCAATTACTTTGTAATAAATAGTGATTTTCCATATTCACTGTGTTCATCTAAGAGTGAAATTGTTTTTTTAATAAACACTTGGGAAATTGTGTAAATTATTTTAGTCAACTTACTAATTGATGAATTTTGAAATAAGGAAAAATGAAAATAATATAGTTAAGACATCTGAAAAGTTGGCAAAGTTCTTGTAATTTTCTACTGATGAGAGTAAGAATAAAACATGCGAAAATTGTTCACAAAGTAAGCATTACTTGTGTTGAACTTACAATTTTATTTTTAAATGAATGGAAAGGGTAGGGTACTGTTCTTGCAATTGAGCCACCGACACCCCGATTGAGCCACCGTGACCGGCCAAAGTAGTAGCATGTAGTACCCAGGTCATCTTAAGACGGCGCAGCGGTAGAAAATTGCGTCCAAAATTTAACACAGAGAGGCCACTCTATTCGGTTCTCTATGTTGTAGACAGTTATAAAATAGGAATCAAAGCCTAGATATTTTAATTTGTTATTTAATAGTCTTATTAAACTAGGAAATTATATGATTCAAAACCCTCATGTTATAGGGAATATTAGTTTGGAATTCTTATTCATGTAGTAACAAGATGTACAGAAATATTCCCACATTCCAGAGCTATATTATTAGACCAGAGTACCGTTAGGGCATTAGAACTTTGCTCTGCTTAGAGAGAGAGGGGGGGAAGTGGGTTGAACACATAGAGAAACTTCGAATAGAGGGGAAACTGAGTACAGTGACATCTAAAAAATTTCGGTCGTTTACGATGAACTACAATGAGCAAACTACAATGGTAGCGCTGTTTCGTAGTAACAGAATATGTAACTAAATAAAACAAATGCAAGGCACACGGCGTCGTTCACGGCCACAGAGTTTCTCTATGGTTCACGGCGTGTTGCGTGTTTAACGGTGTTCACTCGGGATTATGGGAAGTTAGCCATTTTGTAAATTTTAATTTTTAACTGCTATCCTTTCGTTCTATGTAGACGGTACTGTAAATTATCGAAAGTTAAAATCATTACTTAGATTTTATTTTACTCTAATTTGTAAGTAAATTCAAGCTTGTTTACATTTTTAATGTGAATCTATTTTCAAAGACTATTTAACTCATGCCCCAAATGGGAGTCAATGACCAATCACGTTTCAATGATTTCTGTTTTACAACCAATCAGAGTCGTGTTTCACGAAATATTTATCAGTGTTAGGATTATCATATATTAAACAAAGCTCCTCCTTTTTAATATTCTGAACAGGTCTGACCGTTATTTTGCAGTGACTGAGCCTATAACAAATACGGCTACCAGATTGTATATAATAGTGCTTACATGTCAACATTTGTAGCAATTGATTATACCACCAAAAAAAAGAAACCACTGTTTGCACTTTCTTAAATGTATTTTTTCCCAGGTAATAATCGAGAAAAATATAATTGTCATATTTACATCATACGACATCAAAAATGAATTAATATACAGATTGATGTGTTTCATTTTTTCTCCACTAGAGAGCATTCTTACAATATTGCGTTCCTTTGGCAATAAATAGTATGATCTGGTTGCAGTGATAAACAAAAGAAGCAGTAGAAGCGTACCTATCGTTTCTCATTTGTTTTCAAACATCGCCGTTTACATTAAATATATAAATATTTTAAAATAACTATAGTTAAATAATGATTTGTGAGTAAACAGCTTAATTTTATTCGTTAAATAGTCCTAACAAATGCCACTCTTGATTTCCAAATTCTCTAGATAAATTCACTCCTCACTTCGTGAGTCGTGAATTTATCGATAATTTGGAAATCACTCGTGGCATTACTTATGATAAACCTACTAGAAGTGATAAAATTCTAAGATTTGTTAGGTTAGGAAGAGTGATGTTAGTGTACAGCCATTTCTAATAAACATTTTAAAAATGTGACTTTATAATGGACAGATGTACGACATGGCTAAGGTTATTTAATAAATAGCCTATTGTATAAAATATGTATGTGACAATAAGGGGGTAGGTCAATTGTACATATTTATTAAAAGAGCTCATAATGCACGTTTTAAAATTTTAATAAACGAAAATAAATTAACATGTTTTATTTATTTCCATTCTTCCTTTCTGTTAAAATTAAAGAAAATCTGTAGGTCTGAGAGACTGGGTATACATAATTCCACAATTTAAGATTAATTAATACGTTATTTATTCCTATAAAAGTTAAATTCCATGATTATTCACCAAATGGCGTTATAGAATTATAATTCATAATTTTACCACCAGGCGGTGCTGAATTTCATATTAGTACCAGAAAAAAAATCGAAAAAATTTAGATGTAGTTAGTTGTTCTACACTAGCGCCGCTTATGGCATATACGCGAAACTTGCCTACTTTCTTCTCTGGTACTCTGTGGGTTGAACACACAAGCTCAGAATAGATTTTACAGTTAGGACTTCAGAGGGAGACATTAAAGGGTGGTCATGGGATGGACTGACGTTCTGTTGAAGCATGTAGTCTGTTGAAGCATGTAGTTGCTGGTGGTAAGTCTGGACATGTTATTCTTAATAGGATTTTGAGTTTTTTTTTCGAAAGGAAACCAATATGGGTTTTAATACTAAGATTTATAGCTCGTGGATAGGAACCAATTGAAAGTAGCTATGAAAGTAAGACGAACTTACGAAAGTGATGCGAGTAAGTCAGGTCATGTGGCACAGTTCAAATTACTACAGCAAAGTTTTCTCTCTTTCTCACCCAAAGAATTAGGGAATTAAATTAAGTTAGGCTAGTTTAATTATTGTAATGATATATAAATTTGTTCTTATAGTTTAAATATAGAATATTACAGTTGTTTAATTATCCATCTATTCATCTCAACTAACCTCAACTAATAACGTCATCAGCCATACCGCTCGGCTGGCAACAAATCCGTAGGTAAATCACACGCTATCTTACCGTCACAAGTAATCCATGTTCCAAAGGTCCTTCAAGCCCTAATCAAGCTTACAAAGCGTAACAACAGTTTTAGTTTGCTGTCACAACAGCAACATGCAATACTCACTTCGAGAGCGTGTTTTCATTGTGAAAACAAATTCCTTGGTAACAACACAACGGGAATTTCGAAGACAATTTAATGTACGGGATGTTCTGACAAAGGCAACAATATTATCGCTAGAAGCTGAGACAACTGGTATACTCATTAGTGAGAGTGGAAACCATGACCATCATTGAGTGCAGAGACTGTTAAACAATTTTTTCGTGAAGGCCATGACTCTCCAACTAAATCGTCACCGTCTATTGAGCCGAATCAGGCTATTCATATAGCACATGCCAAAGAGCTGCGAAGTAAACGGGATTACGACCATGCAGAGTGCATATGGTGCAACATCTGAAAGAAGCAGATTATGAAAAACGAATCCGTTATTGTCGATAGTTTCAGGATTTTCTTATTCCACGTCTAGACATTCTCACCATAACGTGATTTACACATGAGGCATGGTTGCATGTGTCAGGCTACATAAACTCACAACACACCGGATATTGAGCTATTGTAAACCCCCATATGATCCACGAAATACCACTGCATGATGAAAAGGTTGGAGTATGGTGCACGGTGTCAGCTTTAGGACCGTTGGTCCCATTTTCTTTGATACGACTGTAGACACTGAAGTTTATACGGGTATCTTCAATACATTTGTGGAGCAGCTGGATGATACCGAATTGAGAGAAGGTTATTTCCAGTAAGATGGAGCAACATGCCATACATTTAATGCCTCCATCATGGCCCTTGTAGCCAGTTTCATTGATAATCGAATAATCTCAAGAGGTATATGCCCCCCCCCCAGGTCCCCTGACCTAACCTCACCGCATTTTTTCCTGTGGTGGTATCTAAAAAATATAGTGTACAAGAATAGGCCTCGGACAATGTACGATCTAAAGAAATCCATTCGAAACGAAATAAGCAACATTGGCGAGGATACTGTCCGTAGAACTTCACGGAATATGGTAAAACGAATGCAAATATGTATAGATGCTAGTGGAGGACACTTCCAACATTTGCTCTGAGAGGTAAACAGTGTAATGTATGTCCAAATTGTGTATTATATTCTCCTAAAGTTGCACGTGTGTCCTATTATTAGTTAAAGACTTATGGCCCCTTAAAACGGTTCAGATTTATATGGATCGCTCTGTACTTACACTATTCTGACACAATACTCAATCATCAATAATCACAAATTTAAATAAATTTACATATATTACATAATTAATTAAACACGTACATGTACCTATTAATTAGGTCACACCGAGCCTAACATGCTGCTGATCACAGCCATGAGAATGAATGATTTCGTACAAATTATTGCATTATATTATTCTCACAAGTTTCACCTGACACTTTACTCTAAATTAACTAAGGGGTTAATGATCTCGGCTTCGTCCCCATGTTGGCAACTGCTCGCAGAGGCCGACAGAACCACACAGTAGCTGCGTCAAGCCGCATTCTGTGTAGATTGATTCGAATTCCGACTAATTAATTTCATTTAAATTAATAGGCCGCTCTGAGTTTGATCTACATGTCATTCTACATACGAAATCTAGTTTTTACGCCTAATCTGTGTGTATGTGCGTACATATCCGTTACTAACAGTAAGTACAGCATGTGATATTATTATTAGGCCTCTTGTTATTATTATTATTATTATATGGTCACACATAGAAATCCATTAAATAATGGAAATGGACAGCTAATGACAAATGAGGGAAATTTTGAGGAAGTGGATGAATTCAAATACCTAGGAACAATAATCACAAATAGGAATGAGATGCACAAAGAAATTAAACATAGGCTCAATTCTCGAAATGCATGCTATTATGCATTGCAGAGGCTCTTGATGTCCCAACTCCTTTCAAAAAACGTTAAACTGAAAATATATAAAACAATTATTCTACCAGTTATATTATATGGGTGCGAAACATGGACTCTTACTTTAAGAGAGGAAAGGGATTACAAGTATTTGAGAATAAAGTACTTAGGAAAATTTTTGGACCAAAGAGAGATGAACAGACAGGTGAATGGAGAAGACTACATAACAATGAACTACATGGTCTTTACAGGAAGTCAGATATAATAAGAATAGTTTAAGTCTCGTAGACTGCGATGGGCAGGACATGTTGCACGTATGGGGAATGAAAGACTTGCATGGAAGCTTTCTTGTAGGAAAAGCCAGAGGAACGCCCAGTTGGTAGACCAAGAATGAGGTGGGAGAATAACATTAACTATGATTTGAGGGAAGTGAATTATACAGGGAATGATTGGAAAGCATTAGCTCAGGATAGGGATGTATGGAAGAGCTTATGGTCCGTGCGGCCATGAACCTACGGGTTTCGATAGTGCCAGTGAGTAAGAGTCAAGTATTATTATTATTATTATTATTATATTATTATTATTATTATTATTATTATTATTAATAATAATACGAAGTGAAAGCATAAATAATAGTCCCTTCGATTTTGTGATGGCCAAAGGAAGGCAAGACCAGTGATGGGGCGGCCATCTTATAGCCTCTGGTGAGATTAATACGCAGAACCAGCGGGGTTACACCGAATGGGATCGGAAAAGGAAACAACGATATCTTAAAAGAATTGAAGACTACGTCAATTTTGGCATATATTAAACAGTACCACACTAAATTGGAAACACCATCTTGAAAGAATGCGTTCAAATTGAGTCCCCAAAGCTGTTTATTAATTACATACCAAGAGGACGAAGATCTGTGGGCCGTGCTATGAAACGCTGGAGGGAACATTTTCTATAGGATGGTAAACATGCCTTGGCCTAAATACTTGGAAGGGAAGAAGAAGATTATTATTATTATTATTATTTTCGGCCGCCCCGCGCGGTGGACTAGGTTAAGCTCCCTGCTTCTGGTACCGAGGCGTCGCATGTTCTCAAAAACCCGGACCGGTGTCGATAGGACTTTCTTTAGGACGGAAAAATCCACGGACAAGAAGTCATCCGAGTTGGACTCTATAAGCAATGGATCCCGAGTCGGAGATTTTCAGAATCGTAAAAGATCCTTAAGTCTGAATACAAAGGCCAATAAGCAAAATTAACCGATCTCAACATCTATAAATAGCTTAATTACTTGCTATATGTCTCATTGAATCGGTGTGTTGACGGCATGCCATTCATGACACCTATGAACAAATAAGGTAACCAAATTAACTTGGTCTAGTCAATCCTAACAAAGATGAGGCTATAGGCTATGGCTCAACATTGGGCCACGCCATTGTATATTATTATTATTATTATTATTAAAATATAAAGTGATCCCACTATATGCCTTTGGGTGGTGAGAGGTTAAGGCTTTCACTTTTTCATACAATAGGCACTTGTCAGCCCTCCGTGACTGCCGCCTTTACTCCCAGAACAAGCGTCTAGTACTCATTTACGTTAGAGACTGACTCGACCCAAGAACCATTGTGCCGCCAGAAGGTTTGGGTTAGTTTAAAAATTCTGATCCCACCAGGACTCCAACCCACGACCCTCCAGCTTGTAGCGTATCGTCTTAACCTACTAGGCTACAGCGTGCCCTTAATAATAATAATAATAATAATAATAATAATAATAATAATAATTTATTATTATTATTATTATTATTATTATTGTTGTTGTTGTTGTTGATTCGAATATATTTTATTTATACTGTGGTGATAAAAAATATTTGGTTTTGGAAAATGGAATGGAATGTATCAATGGATGTGAAGGATGTGGGGATCCAAATTTACTCATAATGTACCCAAGAAAATGACATAAAATGTAGAATTCGAAAAGACAGATCGGTAATAACAATGTTAAACGGAGTTTTCTTTGTGGGATAAGAACATAAGAATAGATACCAAATTACAAATTTATAAATCCATAATAATAATAGAAGCAGTCTAACATGCGGTGTAGAATCTTGGCAGTTGAAAAAAAAATTTCAGTTAAAAACTTTTGTCTACTGAAATGGATAGTTTAAAGACGTTAAAACTAGACATTCTGAATTGAAAAAAAAATCAGAAATACAATTATCAGAAAACATATGAAGTCCAAAATTCAATATTAGATTTTGTGAGATACAGACAGCTAGATGGTATGATCATACATGTAGAATGCCAGAGACAAGATTACCCAGAGAAACTTCGGAATGGATTCCTCCTAGATTTTAATGGATGGATGATATCAGAAGATGTATGAGAGAGATAGGTCTGGGAGAAAATGAATGGGAAAAAATAGAGAAGAATGGAGAATGAAGATAAAAATTTGAAAAGGCTTTGAGACACAGGAAGATTTCTTTTACATTGTAAATCTGTTTATAAGTAAATAAATTATTGTTTATTGTGCAATAAAAATTTGTATAAAAATGCAGTATCCAAAATTAAAAGTTGAAAATGTGTATCAGAAGAACTTAAAATAACTATAGGTTCATCCATTTTTTTTGTATTCTTCTGCCCGAGGGCAGGTCTTTCACAGCAATCATAGCATTTTCTTGATATTCGGGGCCCATTTGAAACTTAAAGCTTCCTGACTTTGTCTTACAGGTTGAAATACAGGAGGAAATACCCCGAAAAAACCTCACCCAGGAGCCTGTCCCGACCGGGAATCGAACCCCGGGTCCGCTGCGTGACAAGGCAGCACGCTACTCAGAAACAATTATTTAAATATAGTTACCGGTATTTTAAATATTTATATATTTATTGTAAACGGAGGATGTTTGAAAAACAATTAAGAAATGTGAGGTTATGTTTCACTGTAACCTGATCATATTATTTATTGCCCAAATAGGATCGCAATATTGTAAGAACGCACCCTAGTGGAGAAAAAAATGAAAACATCAAACTGTTATAACCAATATTATAGGTTATTAATTAATGTTTTAGTAAACAACTCAGTGAAATCATTATTTAAAACACAATTATTGAACACACAGTATCAAATGTGTAGTTCGAAAAAATATGTTCATTATTTGCAATCTTCAATGTATTTGTTGGAGAGTCAGTCACTCCAAAATAATGCTGTGACCTGTTCGTGATATTAAAAAGGAGGTGCTTTCTTTATCACAAAAGTAGGAGCTGGTAAAGAGAATTCGATAAAGAACGAAATGAAACACGACTGTCATTGGTTGTAAAACAAAATTCATTGAAACTTGATTGGTCATTGACTCCTTTTTGGGGCTTGAGTTTAATAGTCTGTAAAAATATAACAGTTCACCCAAGGAAACAATGAATTTTACATAATTAATGTTACAGCCATTATTTTAAAAAGGTGAAACTATACATTACATAATTTTTGTGGTAACTTGAAATCAGTGTGAAAGTGGCATTGATTGTATAAATATATTTGTCCATCTAGAACCTCTTTTCATCTTCAGGTTGACGAGTAATATACTCAGTGAACTGTTTCAGTTTATTATATACTGTTAAATATTGATTCTGTTCTAATTGACAATTTTGTAATCAAATTATACAAATTAATCAAGTTGCCGTCCACTCTCTAGCTTCACATGACCTTTTCTCCAATCAGGACATGTTTGAAAATTTGAAAATGTTGTGAATTTACTTTTCTATGAATGAACATTGTCATTACTCACTTACTCACTGGCACTATCGAACCCGTAGGTTCATGGCCGCGCGGACATACGCTCTCCATACATCCCTATCCTGAGCTAATACTTTCCAATCATTCCCTGTATAATCTACTTCCCTCAAATCATAGTTAATGTTATTCTCCCACCTCATTCTTGGCCTACCAACTGGGCGTTTTCCCTCTGGCTTTCCTACAAGAAGCTTCCATGCAAGTCTTTCATTCCCCTACGTGCAACATGTCCTGCCCATAGCAGTCTACGAGACTTAACTGTTCTTATTATATCTGGCTTCCTATAAAGATCATGTAGTTCATTGTTATGTAGTCTTCCCATTCACCTGTCTGTTCATCTCTCTTTGGTCCAAAATTTTCCTAAGTACTTTATTCTCAAATACTTGTAATCTCCTTTCCTCCCTTAAAGTAAGAGTCCATGTTTCGCATCCATATAATATACTGGTACAATAATAGTTTTATATATTTTCAGTTTAACGGTTTTGAAAGGAGTTGGGATATCAAGGGTCTCTGCAATGCATAATAGCACGCATTTCCAGAATTGAGCCTATGTTTAATTTCTTTATGCATCTAATTCCTATTTGTGATTATTGTTCCTAGGTATTTGAATTCAGCCACTTCCTCAAAATTTCCCTCATTTGTCATTAGCTGTCCATTTCCATTATATAATGAATTTCTACATGTGACCATATATTTAGTTTTATTGATATTTACTTTCAGTCCTAATTTCTTAGTGTTACTCAATAGTGTATAGGCTATAAACGTATATTATCGTACATATTTTCGGATTTGCACATTTTATTGTGCCTAAAATTGTATTCTTCTTGTTGACTAGAACTGCTCGTTCTGTCTATATCATCAGTTTCCCTTTTCGTCATTCTTGTTTTGATCTCCTAAATCCATTAACTTAATCTTTTTCTTTCTTTCTTATCCCATGTGAACGTCATTCCAATATTATTTTAAAGATAAAGATAAAATTATCCCACTACAGGCCTTAGGAGTTCAAGGCTCCCATTTTTTCTAGACAATCGGCACTTAATGTCACCCGGGTTCTCAGCCCTGCGTAACGGCAGCCTTTACCCCCAGAACAAGAGTCTGCTACTCATTTCCGATAGAGGCTGAGTCGACCCCAGGTCTATAGTGCCGGCAGAAAGTTTGAGTCAGTTGAAAAATCCTGACCCCTCCGGGACTCGAACCCTCGACCTTTCCGGCTTGTACCGTAGTACCTTAACCCAATATTTTTTAGATAGTATTTATTTTGTTATTCTTGTTATATGCCCGTACTAACTAGATCTCCTATACCTGATAATTCAACACAGAACTATATTAATTTTATTTATATTACTTTCTGGTTTAGAGGGGCATGTAAACTTCTTGTATGGCAGGGGAAACGGGAGATATCTCCAGAAAAAAATCTGTCCAGACTCCGTTTCGTCCACCACGAAACCCATGTGGAGTAATCGAGACGTGATATCAGTGAGAGGCGAGCGTCTAACCGGAAATCTCCAACCTTTTGTATCTCGTAGACCCGTGCAATTTATTTATTTTATTTTATGTAGATTTTGTAGTATTGAATTTTTATAAATTCATGAAAATCACAGTGCTCCTCACTTTTGTTTTTGCTGATATGCACCTCTTGTAGGCCAGAGTCAGTCCCTGGGGATCCATATAGATCATTTTGGGAATGACTAACCGCTTGCGCCACGGAGCCGCCATTTATAGTATGTTTACATTGTATAATCAATTGAGTTGGTGTTTACTTGATGAAAATCCATATTTATTAATTAAATAAAAATAAAACGTAGTTTTATTTGATTTTCATATTTATTATATAATTCAGTGACAGCTGTTTCGGTACACTGTACCTTCTTCAGACATGTTAAATTATGAATTGTGTTCCAACTGATCTAAACAATACAACAATATATAAATATGAAAATCAAATAAAACTACGTTTTATTTTTGTTTACATTGTTGTTGTAAGCCCATGTTTTCCCTTAACAGAGATTTAGGCGCTCTCCCCCTATAGTGAAGTATTTGAACCATACTAATTTAGTTACACTTGTTTTCGTATAGATGTCATTTGAGTGGTCCGTGGTCAGCGTTCCGCCTCATACTGACATCTAGGAAACCAAGGTAGTACTAGGACGGGAAAATTAGGTAAATTTTGCTTAGAGGCCTTTCATTCAGGCTTCAGGATCTTTTACGAGCCTGAAAATCTTCAGACTCGGGACCCACGGCTTAAAGTCCCTCCCGGAGGACTTGCTCCTTGGATTTTTCCGTCCTAAAAAAACCCATCGACCCCGGCCGGGTTTGAACCCGCGACCCTCGGGACCAGAGGCAAGGAGCATAACCACTAGTCCACCGCGGCCGATAGTATGTTTACATCGTTGTAAATTCTATAAGAAACAAACTTAAGCTGTGTAGATTTAAAAAGTGCTCTCAACAAACATTTTGGAATAAAGAACTTGCAGATTAATGAATTAATGCAACAAACATTTTAAAATGGAGACGGGTCAAAAATATAAGCAAGAAACTCTTTGATATGAGGGCTGAATTTTATTGGGTTTAAAAATCTATGTCCACCACGTAGCTGAGTGGTTAAGGCAAGATGCCTTGGCGCAGAGCTACGGGACTTGCGATGGTTCCAGTTCCAATGGAAGAAGACTTTTCTCATGGAATTTCGGTCAATATGGGACCCAGGATAATGAGGAATTTGAATAGCTACAATAAATAGCGGCTTCAGGTTGAGATAACTAGCTACAACAGCTGAGGAACCGACATACTGATCATATGTCAATCTGACACTGGATGGATGATCATATAACTCTGTATGCACATACCATATATCTTCTATAACATTACGCAATCCATATTTTTTTAAAATTTACTTTTAAACCCCATACTTCTGTTTGGTGATGACTTAGCTATTATTCAGAACAATTTAACTCTTGCCCAAATGACAGTCATTAACAAATCCACGTTTCAATGTATTTTGTTTTATAACCAATTATGGTCGTGTTTCACCTCGATATTTATCCAGTTATGTTTATCAAAATAAATAAAGCTCCCCCTTTTTAATATTCTGAACAGGTCAGGACATTTGTTGCAGTGACTGACTCTCCAAAAATACGTTGAATATAGCAAATAATTAACAGATTCCTTCGAACTACAATTTTAATAATTGTATGTTCAATAATTGAGTTTTTAATTAATGTTTTTACTGAGTTGTTTCCTAAAAAAATAAATTAATAACCTATAATGTTGGTTGCGGCAAGAATACCAAATTAAAATTGCTAATAGATTTGAAGTACTGAAATCTTCAGATGACAATGTGGCAAACGAAGAAGAAACTGATTTAAATAAAGAATGGGAGGCTATAAGAGATACTATTAAATTTGTCAGCATCAGAAAGCATTGGTTACTTAAACAGAGGCAAAACAAGAAATGGTTTGGTGAGGAATGTGCCGACATTGTAAAGAAAAGAAAGCAAGCAAAAATTAAATGGTTACACGAGCCAAATGAGGTAAATTTGGAGCAATTGGGTAGTGTTAGACAGGAAACCATGAGGTTACTAAAGATTAAAAAGAAGGAATATTTAAGAGAGAATATTAATGATATTGAAATTAATGCCAAAAATAGGAACATTAGAGAATTATATCAGGGAATTAGGATAGAGAAGAAAGGATTTCAGGCTAGAACAAACATAATTCGGAATGATAATGGGATATGATTGCAGATTCGAGGAGTATATTAAATAGATGGAAAAGTTACTTTAATCAATTATTAATTGTACATACAGAACATGATATTGAAGAGGATAATTTACAGACAGCAGAAACGTTAATCGTAGAAACAAGTGCATTAGAGGTAGAAATGGCGATATAAAAATTTAAGCTGTATAAAGCATCAGGTTCAGATGAGATCCCAGCAGAACTGATAAAATCGGGGGGGGGGACATTGGTGGACATGATACGCCAGTTGCTTAATATGATTTGGGAAAAAGAAGCTCTTCCAGATGAATGGAAAGAATTTCTAAATCCTCTAGATAAATTCACTCGTCACATAATTTGTAAATCACTCGTGGCATTACTTATGATAAATAATCTAATCTACAAGTATCAGTTTTTTTAATTAAATAAGATCTGTGTACAATAAAATACGAACAATTCCACTGCTAAAACAAAAGGAATGGCATTTCAAGGTAAACAATCAACTATAAGTATATAATAGTTAATAAAATTATAGAACAAGTAAGCCATTTTATTTATTGTTTTTGAATAGGCGCGACTGACCTAGAAGGCCTTTAGCCTACCAGCCGGCTGCGGGCCTCACATTCACATGTGTCAATCACAGAGGTAGATGATCATCAGCCAGTGTAGGGGTGACATGTGGTCAGTATTTCGAGTCCCCCAGCCGTTATAGCTGGTTTTTTTTCAACCTGGAGCCGCTACTTTTTGTAGCTACGCAAGTGCCTCACGATGTTGGGTGGGCACCGGTCTCATACTGGCCGAAATACCATGAGAAAATTTCTTCCCACATGGAGACTCGAATCAGCGCAAGTCCCGTAGCTCTGCTCCAAGGCTTCCTGCCTTAACCACTCGGCTACGGCGCGGGACTAAACCATTTTAATTATTTAAAATATATTAGATATGATGAAGGTTATGATATAGATATAACATTAGTAACATTTCAGAGAAACTGTGGAACATTAATCGATCTTTTAATAATAAAATTCGAGAAAACACGAAATTAATATTTTATAAAATTATAACTGTGTCGGTCATATCTTATGAAAATTAAATATGGATAAAAAACTAAAGTACAGACTTTAGAAATGAAATTCTTGAGAGGAGTTAAAAGATGTACAAAACTAGATCATACAAAATATGAAGAAATACGAGAAAAATTAGAAATATTTAATTTGAATGAGAGATTAAAATATAAACAACAGTGGAACGAACATCTAGAAAAAATGCTTACTACAAGATTAAGTAAATAAATATTGAGATATAAAGTTAGTGGAAACAGATCAGTGGATAGAGCTAGAAGAAGATGGCTGGAGAATACCTGAAGACGGAGCAGATAATCCAATGCCTATAACATGAGTACACTCTTTTGAGTAAGAGCCAAAAGAGTGTACGTTCTGTAGTATTGTTGCATAATGAAAATTAATACAATTTTATATCGTGTATGTGTATTTTGTCCCGCGCCATAGCCGAGTGTTAAGGCAGGAAGCCTTGGCGCAGAGCTACGGGACTTGCGCTGGTTCGAGTCTCCATGGAGGAAGACATTTTCACAGTGTTTTTCTGCCAGTATGGGACTGGTGCCCACCCAGCACCGTTAGGCATTTGGGTAGCTACAATAAGTAGCGATTCCAGGTTAAGAAAACGAGCTATAACGGCTGGGGGACTGACCACATGTCACCCCTATACTGGCTAGATGATCATCTACCTCTGTGATTTACACATGTGGATGTGAGGCCAGCAGCCAGCTGGTAGGCTAAGGGCCTTCTAGGCCTGTCGCGCCATGTAATTATTATTATTACTATTATTATTATTATTATTATTATTATTATTATTATTATTATCATTATTATTATTCTCTATTCTATCTATCTATCTTCGGGTTTTTACAGCTGCTGCCGTCTTCCCGTGCCAAACCTCCAAGCCTACGGTCTTGGGCATCTTCGATGCTTAGCCCTCTAGCTTGCATTACTGTCTTCATGTTTTCCTTCCATGTTAACCTTGGTCTTCCTCTTTTCTTCTTTTCTGTTAGGATGCCATTCATATAGTTGCTTCGGCCATCGCTCATCTTCCATTCTTAAAACATGTCCTAACCACTTTAATTCCTTTTCCTCAATTCTTTCAATTATGCTTTCTTCTGCTTCCATTATGTTTCTAATTTCCTTATTTGTGACACGTTCTAATTTAGACTTTCTGGCACTTCTTCGTAAATAATCCATTTCTAGAGCTATTAGTCTATTCTTGTAGTACTTATTGATTGTCCATACCTCACTTCCGTACATTGCAACAGATTCCACCAATGTTTTACCAATATATTTTTTTGTGTCTTTCCAAATATGCTTATCCCACCATATGGAATTTAATGATGATATTATTTTGCTACTCAATTCAATTCTATGTTTATGTTCTCTTTGCCTATACCTTCGATGTTATCCATAATCATTCCCAAATATTTAGTTTGTTTCACTTGCTTTATTTGGATTCCATCTTCCAATACTAAATTTTCTCTTTCATTGCTATTTATTGCCAGATATTCTGTTTTTTGTAAATTTACTGTGAGACTCCATGATTCATATGTGATTTTCAACCTTTTTATCATGAATTATTATTATTATTATTATTATTATTATTATTATTATTATTATTATGTGTATGGGGCACGCCGTAGCGTAGTGGTTAAGGCACTGAGCTACAAGCCGGAGGGTCGAGGGTTCAAGTCCCGTTGGGGTCAGGATTTTTTAAACTGGCCCAAACCCTCTGGCGGCACTATGGCCCTGGGGTCGACTCAGCCTCTAACGGAAATGAGAACCAGACGCTTGTTCTGGGGTAAAGGCGGCCGTCACGCAGGGCTGACAACCCGGCTGACATAAAGTGCCGATTGTCTAGAAAAAAGTGGGATCCTTAACCTCCTACTACCCTATGGGCCTCCGGGTCTGTTGTGGGATCACTTTATTATTATGTGTATTTTACGTAAATATACCTCCTCCTGGCGCGACAGGCCTACAAGGCCCTTAGCCTACCAGCCGGCTGCTGGCCTCACATCCACATGTGTCAATCACAGAGGTAGATGATAATCAGCCAGTGTAGGGGTGACATGTGGTCAGCATGTCGAGTCCCCCAGCCGTTATAGCTGGTTTCCTCAACCGGAGCCGCTACTTATTGTAGCTACCCAAATGCATCACGATGCTGGGTAGGCACCGGTCCCATACTGGCCGAAATACCATGAGAAAATTTCTTCCCCCATGGAGACTCGAACCAGCGCAAGTCCCGTAGCTCTGAGCCAAGGCTTCCTGCCTTAACCACTCAGCCACGGCGCGGGACTTACGTAAATATGCTAAAGCTAAAAAAATAATTCAATTCCATTCCCTTAAAGTCTATATGAAAGTAAAGTAATGCATAAATAAATTTGTTTAATTTTTTTCCGAGAAATGTATTTATTATTATTATTATTATTTAGTATTATTTATTATTATTGTTATGTGTATTTTACTTAAATATCCTAAAACTAAAAAAAAATTCAATTCCTTGCCCTTAAAGTCTATATGAAAGTAAAGTAATAATAAATTAATTTGATTAATTTTTTCCGAGAAAATCATGTATTTGTAATCTAAAATATCTAACACAAGACATTTTAATATTTCACCATGATGATGAACAAATCCGTTTTAGGTCTTGTGACCTGTGACGGTAAACCTAACGAAGAGATAGTCTTGAAGTTTCCACCGATGTCTAGTTCTTCCTTGGTCCCTATGTCCAGTTGAAGTGAATTGGACCGCCAATTTGGAAGTGTATTCTTTTCATTGTTCACAGATGATTTTTCCATCTTGTTGGCATCTTCATCTAAACTTGTTACTCCGAATTTTTTCTTTGATAATAGTGTTCCTTTGGTGATCCAGTCTATTAACTCCAAACAGTGAACGTAAGAAGCGCATTTGGCTTACTGTAAGTTTGAGAATTTACTTTTATTTAAAATCCAATTATTTCAGGGATCTCGTATGTAAATCCTTGGGGCACACCCCCAATTTATATGTCTTTTCACTATATGTAATACTGGGATATTGATATGCGTAAAGATGGAATTTCATAGAATGACGGGATAAGTCATAATGGTTTGACGGGATTATTACCAACCTAAAAAATGTTCTAGTTCAGTTTAATGATAGGTTATCAATTAATTTTGAAGGGTCAAAAACTGAGATAAATTGTATCATTTTCATACTCTTACTCTCAAGTAAAATTTGTGATTTTTTCTTTGATACATCAGTTTCATCTTGGAATGTTAAATTATAACCCAAATAATTAAATTCGTTTACTCGTTCTCAAATTTCATCATCCAAAACATTTTTGCTAGGTAGAGGATATTTCCCAACAAAGGCCATCAATTTAGTTTTCTTTGTATTGATTTCCATATTGTCCTTTATTGCAATATATTTAAATTGGGTATAGAATACTGTAACAATCTTTTTACAAGGCCAGATTATGGTATTGAAGCATGGACAATACGAAGAAGAGATGAAAAACCGAATAACAGCAAATGAGATGCGATTTATTCGCCGTACAGCATGCTACACAAAGTGGAACCATAAATACATGAGGAACTTATGGAAGAGTTGGATGTAGATCCCATTCTTCACCATATACCAAAACTACCAGAACAACTGAAAAGCCCATCTTCAACGAATTCTTTCTCATAGATCCAAAGCCATACTTCGCTACTGCCGTCCCAATTCAAAAGATCGATGGGACGTCCAAAAAAGCACTGGAGTTATGGAAATTCCTCTTTCAGACCGTAACAGGCCACACGGCTTAATACTTGCATGGATGATGATGATGATGACTTTTAAGTAAGAAGACTTAACTGTCTTAATATCCTTTTTGATTATATTACTCAATATTATCAACATTAATAATGAAGGTGATAGGTGTAAAGCATGTACAAGATAGGCCTATACTATGGAATCGTTAATAATAGTCCTGAACACCAACCCATGAGATCATGATCCTTGCAGATCACTACTTCACTCTGTACCACAAAACCACATCGATGCAAAACCTAAGCCTCTTGTCCATCTAATTCTTGGTAATTCTCAACGTATTACACGTAAATTTAAAAATAGGCTATTAACTAGTGATAATTATACTAGTATTATAGGAATAGATGTACAGTTAGCAAAAAAAAAAAAAGCTGCTTCAATACATAATCCCTAGTATGACCCACTGCGCATGCGCCAAAAGCTAAAGCTGTGGTTCACAAGGTAACACATTGATAATGTTTTAAATACGCTGTATGTTTACTTATGACTATTTAACTCATGCCCCAAATGGGAGTCAGTAACAAATCACGTTTCAACGAATCTTGTTTTATAATCAATCACAGTCGTGTTTCACTCAGATTTTAATCAATTAAGTTTTTCATATTAAAGAAAGCTCTTTCTTTTTAAGATTCTGAATAGATCATAGCATTATTTTGCAGTGATTGACTCTCTAAGAAATACATTGAATATAGCAATTTATATATTACGATGTAAGAATCATGGGATGCATGTAGCTCCCAGATTGTATATATAGTGCACGAATGTAACCAGATAACGCTTACGAGATATAATAAAAAAATTGTAGCAATTTATTTTACTACAATAAAAAGAAACCACTGTTTGCATTTTCTCAAACGCATTATTTCCCAGGAATTTACGTTCCAGAAAAATATAATTAACATATTTACTTCATAGGACCACAGAAATTAATTAGTAATCTATAATGTTAGTTATAAACAGTTTGATGAGTTTAATTTTTTCTCCACTAGGGTGCATTCCTACAATATTGCGATACTATTTGGCAATAAATATGATCTGGTTGCAGTGATGAACAAATGTAAGATAACAAACGTTTTTAATTTTTTTTTCAAACATCACCGTTTACTTTAAATATGTAAATATTTTAAAATAACTATATTTAAATAATAATTTGTGATTAAACAGCATAATTTTAATCGTTACATAGTTCTAACAAATGTCACTCTTGATTTCAAAATTTTTAGATAAATTGGAAATGACTCGTGGCATTACTTATGATAATATGCAAAACAACGCAATAAATTAAGATGGATATAAGAAACACACTCTCAGAATTTAGAATTACGAGTTTCAGACCAGATGCAAGCTGATCTAGATTTAACAATATCAGATATTTTCACCAGAAAAGAAACGTCAAACATAAAAATAATAATAAGGCGCTGTCAAATGAGAATCGCCATCGTAAACACGCCGTCATATCTACAGAAACACCGTCGTTTTCCTTGTATTTTTATCTGCCATATTTTTGTTTGTTGAACCTCGACAATGAGAAATATTTCTGATAAAACGTTATTCCATAAATGGATCTTCTAGTGATATTTTCTGAGAAATTGTTCTCATTTATCCTCTCTCTCTTCTTCTACTCTCTAAGAACAACCACTCAAAACTTTTATAGCTAACTAGCGGATCCGACATTGTTCTGCCCGAACGTTCAATTCTCGTGTCGTGGCCGGAAGATAAAAATATGTTACTTAATAACCATAAAATTCACTAATCAAGATGTAAATAGATATATATTTAAATAAATCCACACTGGCATCTGTTGTGGCTAAAGAAGCATGCATGAAGATGTCACATTGTTTTAGCACGGAATATATCGATAATGCAGATGACTATACATCTGACATCTAGGCCCATCCGTCCACCCCTTGGGATACCTCGGTCGTCATGACCATACTCCCAAGTCCTAGTTCTAGCCCTCCCTATCCTATGTTCACGTCCACGTTCAAGTTCACGGTCCTTAAACCAACACCCCCGGGAGAAGGTGTTGGAGTTTGCAGTTCTTGGGAATTGCTGAGCTACATAGTACATCAGGTCGCACTCAATCCTGACGACCCCACAGTTGGTCCACGGGCTCCATGAGCCTAGCCGGGAGGACTGCTGTCGCAGATCCACCGACCATTCCCCTGTTCTGCCTCCAGGGACGTGTCCTGCAGCCGTTGTGTGACCGGCTAGGGCTACAGTCCCAACAGTGTGAGACTTTTAGTACACCAGGTGCTCATCTCCTGGCGACACCCACAGTTTGTCGACGGGGCCCGTAGGCCGAGCAGGAACCAGTACAGTTGCTTCCCCTCTGGACTGGTCCGAGCCGAGCCCTGGTGTGCACCCAGGGACGCCTTCTGCAGCTGTTGTGGGCCAGCACGGAGCTCGCAAGCTCCAACAGATGAGCAAATAGTACGACAAGGCGCTCAAACTCTTGCCTACCCCACTAATGGTTCACGAGTCCCTTGGACTTAACCGGGAGGACTGTCTAGTAGATCCACCGACCTTCCCCCAGTGCCCCAGCTGGGGACGCGTTTGGTTGCTGAAGTGGGTCCAGCCTGCCAGTGAGCATTAGTACGTCAGGTCGCTCAACTCCCTGACGACCTCACAGATTGTCCTTGGGTCACTCGGTTCCAGAGTCGGCGCTAATGTCCCAAAAGCCAAAGACCGCGCTTCCTACTTTCTCGAGCTTATCGACATGGTGGTAATTCCCAGCATTAGCCCCGGTATTGTCCCATCCAAGACGTTAGCAAGACTAAGCCTAGGTCGTGTTAGCTGCTGTGAGACAGCCCACTGAGCAAGGTAGGTATCCAGGGTGTTCATCTCCCATGGGGCCCCCCCACAGCTGGTCTCGGGTTCAATTGAACCAAGAGATAGGGGGGCGCGGCTCACCTACCGTCTCCCACCCGCTCCACCAACAGCGGCCCATGCCACCGCCCGCTGTGGCAGGGGCTAGTTCAGGCTCTTGGACAGCAGGCCCCTGTATTATAAATTTTCCTGATGACCCCACTCATGATCCGCGAGTCCATCGGACTTGGAAGGGAGGACTGACTAGCAGATCCACCGACCTTTTCCCCACTACGCCACCGAGGGGACGCGTTTTGCTGCTGGAATGGGCGCAACACAATTTATATAGTACGTCAGGTCGCTCGAGTCCTGACGACCCCACAAATGGCCCACTATACATCTGACATAAAGAAATCCTGTAACCCGATCTCAGTGCCACCTATCGTGCCTAATTGTAAATCTAATCCATCCGGGGACCCACTCAAACACACGCCAAACATTTTATCAAAATCATTCTAGTCGTTAGGGCAGTTTTTAATTTCGGGTTTCAAGTAAGCCTCCACTTCTAATTGTTGGATTTTGCATATTTGTGGATAATTCCTACCTCGTTTTATTTGAATTCGATATACTGAAACATAAAAAATGTGACCGCTAAGCGATTTTTAAATTTTCACTTCATGTGAACTCGTACATCTAATGGTTTTAGAGGGTCCAACAGTGAATCTAAACCACCGAGATACCCAACCAGGCACACCCAAAAAATTTCATCAAAATCGATCCAGTCGTTTAGGAGGAGTTCATTGACGAACACATGTACAATATATATATATATATATATATATATATATATATGCTTAATTGAACCATGTCCCTGATTAATACAGATTAAACTATCAGAAAAAAATTATTTTATTTAGTCTAACCTCTCCCTTTGAAGGTAATTTTACGTGCCTTACAGGTACCTGTCAGAATAAGATTTTAATCTCAGGATTACATACATACTTTCTTTTGACCAGGTAAGAGCATGATGGGCCTTCCCGGATGAATGCTAAGGCCAATTCCTAGACAACATGAACACTTTACGAGAAGACATATTTACTCATATATTCATACTAAACATGCGGATATGATTACAAATATTTCAAGACATAATAGGACCGTTTCTTACTGTGGAATTCTACATGAATTGGGTCATTTCAGGACGACATAAATTTTAAAATGCATGTACCCAATTATTGTTTGTAGCTAATTCAAGGTGAATAAACAATGCTTAGAGCAATTTTCTATTATGACCAAATTCTGGGTAGATGAGGTTAGGAAGGGAATCTAAAAGATTGGGTAAGATGTGTATGGGAAAAGGGGAGCGAAAATCCTAAGAATGTATGGAGAAAAGTCAATAGTACATAGATATAAACAATATAACGTTGGAAGTTGCCTACAAAGGTAACTAAAGACAAGTAGGCTATAGTAAAAAAACCCTAGTAGTCTGTAATACGTATTCTGAAACTCAAGACACACGATATCAGCCCAGTGTGTTTCGATCTTCAAACTTATTTTACATCGAAATGATACGTTTCCGAACATGGTTGTGTTATCAAAAGTTTATCTACGAAGTTCCTCTACAACCTCTAGAAGTCTTAATACTTGTTCTGAAACACCATGTATAAAGTTAGGATTCAAAAAAGAGATATGGGCTTGCTTGGTTTAGGTTGGGGGCATGATAATTTCTGTAAATTGCCGACATATGCGATCATGTCCAATGTACGGGAGTTCAGAAGATAAACTACATACATTAAGGAAATTATAACTATTGGAACTTGGAGCATCAGCTGTTGCAATGAAAGGTTTCTAAATTCAAATCGTAATTGATATATTTGCATGCTTCGAGTTAATGTCAAACCCAGAAAATGGATGGATAAACGTAAGCAGATATCTGGAGAAGACAGGGAAAATAAGAATAACGCTCATTCCTAATTAAATAAATACGTAATTAGTATATCATGATGCAAGGTTGGGAAGTGGTTTTACAGAATCGAGGAAGAACGTTTAAAAACCGGGCGATAGCGAGGTTTTTAATTTCCGAGATTCTGTAAAACACTTCAGAAACATGCATTGTACATTATTTTTTGCGCGATGGTGTTTTCAAAATAATAAATAATAGTAAAATAATTTCTTTGTTGGAAATATTTGCGTTCATTATAAACAATTGACTAACATTAACAGTGTGGGCAATGTTTATTAGCTGAAACAACACGAGGCCTTGAGAGAAAATTATTGATAACATGGCCGCAAGTATGTATTTATTGTTTTATATTCATCTTAGGTTAAGCTTAGGATTAAGGACTCTCCTAGCGCACCATTAATCATCATCACCCATCATATCATCGGGGCAAACGTAACCCCCGCCTTCCAGGTGCCCCAGCCTCAGAAATGGGTTACATGTACGCCATGCCAGGAGAGAAACCAGGAATGTCGAAAGACAAACCTGGGGCATTTGAAAAAAAGTATATATTGTTTCAAATAAGGTTAAGTTAATTTAAAATGCAGTGATTTGTTACGTATAATGTATGTTAACACTGCTTTTAGATATTTTCTGTATATACATTGTACATAGTATATATAGAGGGCAGTGGTTTTACTTCCCGCACGTGGTTGTAAATATAATATTTCAGTATAGTTATTTAGATTGGCAACATCGAAATGTAGAAGTTGCACTTTCAATATTGATCGCCATTGATGGTAAGACGACAAAACGCCCTATCGCGCAAAAACAATGTTTAATTATTACTGCTAAATAATTATACTTAGTTTAATTGTGTAATATGCAATTTAATTGTAATGCTATCTATTGTTTTACTTTTTATATTATTACTAGACGCTAATTTATTGATACGGCTTGCTGCCCGTGCGATCCATTTGTAAGTAATATGGTATATATTTTTACTCTAATAAAATTCTAATACTATGGGACAGGATTAGTCCGGGATGGTTTAATTGGGGTCCAGGAAAAGATACGAGGACTAAATTGTTGCTCGGGACTACCTCAGGTCAGGGTTCGGTAAGAGCTGGATTCTTATCAAAGGTGACGCAAGGAAGATTAACGCGATACGTTAATAGGAAATCACTGGAGGCTGCCGTGGAGTTAACACAGTTGACTACTTTATTCACCTATATGTATACACTGGTCGGCCCTCCGACTATTTTGTAGAGCTCAAAAGCACAATGTAGGAGATGATCTAGCAATGTGCCCTGTTTGAAGTAAGGCTAACCACTAACTGATGTGTGCACTGTTTGAAGTAAGGCCAACAACTAACTGATCTATTAGGCTGAGGGCCAGCAACTAACTGATGTGCGATTCTGGTCGCGACTAATTTATTTGGGTATTAAGTATTTTGTGATCCCGCCCACATGTGCTTTGGACCTCCTTACAAATTAACCAATTTTACAAGTTTTGGGGCTGGTTTACGCCCATTCTCCATTACTGAGGGATGTTCAAACCTTCCATATATTTTTCTTATGTTGGTAGAATAATTATATTTATTTTCGTATAACGACTTGCTAATGTCACGTCTCCGATAAAGACGTCACCTGTCATTTCAATATCTTATTGTGTGAAATGTCCCTGTTAGCTTGGGGATTTATGTCGAGTTTGACAGGTACCTACCTTGCCGAGTCTTTTGTTACAAAGGGACAGTTCAGATTCTTTTCCCCATTGTATTCGGCACGCTGCCACTGGAAACCCATGCGTTATACCTGCCTTGCCTGAGTAATAACTTTATGATGAATTTAATTTATTAAGCGTAGTATATCAAATCGTATATTGTTCTAGTTATCAATTTATTTCTATTTCTATTATACTAAAAATTGTTCCCTGATTATTTTGAATATAAATTCGGTATAATTTGGATTGTTATTACTCTTTTTATATTTTGGCCTATGTTATATTTGATTAGGATACCTTTTTATTATTAGATACTAGGAAACAATGCCTAGACCTAATATCGGTACAACTATAAGGATGATGTGATCTTCAGATAATGTACGGAGTCTATTTGGGCTCTAAAAATGTCTTGACATTTGTCTTTTAGGCGAGGAAATTCTCCAAAAGAACCTCACCTAGGACCCACTATGTCAGAGACTATGATATCTGAAAATAATAATAAGGAATGGGAAAAAAAAAGGCAAAAAAACCAGTAATTACATCGAGGATCGTTGATATTAGCATTGCCTTTAATTAAACTTTTTAATTAATTCATTAATTTGTTTATTTGTATTATCACATCCTGAGATTCCGCTTAAATTTCGATAGAGCTGAACTGGATATTTTCTGTGATTTTTTATCTCTGACTCTTGTTCTCTCGCTCCTACACACCCTTGTTTCAATTATATCCCATCTAATGCAAACAAGTTAGCTTCTACAAAACGAATGAAACATTACAATGTTAATATTTCAAAACTGATTTCCAAGCAAACATATTTTCAAATTCCATTTTGTTAAACAAATTTAATTACTGGAAAATCAAACAGTCCGTTACCTTACACTTTCCATTATTCAAGCGTGTCTAAAGGTAATTTTAAGGAAAATAATATGTGGTGTGTATATATATAGATATCTATGATATAATATTATTATATAATCCGAAAATCTTCAGATTCGGAACGCACGAGCTTAAAATCTTTTCCGGACAAATTTATTCCTTGGTTGTTTTCATAAAAATCCATCGAACACGCCATATTTGATCCTGCTACCCTTAAAAGCAAAGTCAAGGAATATAATTCCTAGATCAACAATGATGATTATATATATATATATATATATATATATATATATATAGTCCACCGCTGTGGTCTCGAGGTAGCGTGCTGCCTTGTCACGCAGCGGGCCCGGGTTCGATCCCCGGTCGGGGCAGTTTTTCTGGGTGAGGTTTTTATCGGGGTTTTTCCTCACCTGTAAGACAAATGTCAGGAAAACTTTAAGGCCCAAACGGTCCCCGAAATCATATGGCCATCATCCTTATCATTATCATCCTTACCATTATCATTATCATCATCATCCTTAACACCGGTGTGGAAAGCAACGGGAAGCTACCACACCTACACAATTCCCTAGTAAAGCTGCAAGCATAGCATGAAAATGCTATGATTGCAGTGAAGGACCTGCCTTCGGGCAGAATTACTATGGATGGATATATATATATATATATATATATATATGTGTGTGTAATTCTTCTGTACGTGTGTTTGTCACTGAATTCCTCCTAAACGACTGCACCGATTTTGATGATTGTGTGTGTCTGTGTGTGTGTGATTAGGTCCCTTGATGTTTTATATTTGCAATTGGATCCTCCAACACCATTAGGTGTAGGAGTTCACCTGAAATGAAAATTAAAAAATCGCTCTAGCGGTCACAATTTTCGATGTTTTACAACGAATCTCAGTATATCCTATTAAATTAAAACGAGGTAGGTATTTTCCAAAATGAGCGAAATCCGACAATTAGAGTGGAGTTTTAACCTGAAATGCGAAATTTAAAAACTGACTAGCTATTGTCATGCTTGGTTGGTCTCAGCGTATATCATACAGTTAAATTAACTTTTAATGTTTAATGTTTAATGTTTAATGTTTAAATTTATTTTAAGACGAAGCAACACGCATGCCAGGTATTAGCTAGTATGTAATTAACATTATATATAAATATATAGTAGAAAATAATATAAAATACATTGCGTTGTGTCATTCAATTACTTTGAGATTTCATAAAAAGGAACTCGTATTACCGAAGAATTATCACAGGCAGAATGGAGTACCGCGCCGTACTCGAGCGGTTGAAAGCATCATGCCTTAATGCAGAGCTGCGGGACTTGCGCTGATTCAGTCCCCATAGAGGGGGGGAGAATAAATTTACACGGTCAATATGGGACAGGTGACCAACCAGCACCTTGAGGAGAAATTTGATGAACTACAAGTAGGAGAGATGGTGAAAAAAAAATAGTAGTCGTAGCAGTTAAGGATAGTAGTGGTAAAATATGTACATAACAATAAATATCTACGTTTAACCAGCAGAAATCGTTTGGAGTGTTGTTTGCTAAAATAGAGTCAAGTAGAGGATAAACTAGTATAAACTCTATGAATGCTAAATTAGAGGACAATAATGCAAAAACAATTTCTATGAATGCTAAATTAGATGCCAATAAAGCGGAGATACTAACAAATATGAAATCAATCAAAGCAGATGTAATTTCAATCAAAACAAGATAAATTCAATGGGATAAAAATTGAAACTAGTAAAAGCTAAATTGAGGTACAATAATCAAACTGTAAATTCAATCAAAGCAGAAGCTATTACAATAAAGTCATAAGTTAATGGCACTTTAAATTCTGCTAATAAATAAATTAAAGAATAAATGAAGAAGTAAATCCGAATTTAAATTAAAAACTTGATATAGTAAACAATTCATTTGAAATAGTTTAGAAAAAAATAACGAAGTTAAAGTACCATATGCAAAGAAACGAAAACGTATGTTGTATTCTCTGATTTTGAAGATAGTGATAAGAAAGAAGAAACTGGGTTGTATGTTATTCTTTAGTACCTCAGCTACAAGAAACATACATTGATAAAGGTAAATATCTTTATGATTCCAACAATTTATTTTCTCTTAATGAATAAAGGTTGTAAAACCAATTCTTATCATCATCATAGTCCATTCATGCATTTAAGCTATTTGTGTAACCTGTTTCGACCTCAAGAGAGAAACACCATCCAAAAGTCTTTTGAGTTGACGTCCTGGTCTTCCTTCTTCCCTGCAGGTTGATAGCTTATCATTTTGTTTGGGGTATTCTGTGATCTTTCATTCGCATGAACATGTTGCACCCATCTTGACTTATAATCAGAAATTTTGTTTTCTAAAGGTTCAATGTTGTTAATTCACCTGATGTTCTTCATTTTTTTTATGATTTAGTACTATGGTAGCTAGCAATCCTCCTAAGATATCTCATTTCACAAT
>JASPKZ010000670.1:0-46630 GCA_030220185.1 Diploptera punctata | reverse complement strand
CACTACACAAACTATACGTAATGGAAACTACGACAAGCCGCGCCCAGTATAATCGGACCCTGATGATATGGTGCACCGTTTACACTTGGCGAAATCTCCGTGCAATGGGACTTAGACAGTTGAATCCCTCAACTGACTCTAAGAGACATTTCTGTAGATGACTTAACTGAACATTTTACCTCAATAAACCATGACACACCTCCAGACGACAAGACTAAAATAGACATTCTTAAAGACTTATCCCCATCCCCACAATATATGGAAGAGATAAATTTTATACTTTTACGACATTTCGCCTATAGACGTTAAAAAGGCACTGCAAGCGGATTTATATCCATTGCGCAAGGAACAGATAACATCAGCATTTTAATGCAAAATAAAATCATTGACATTATTCTACCCACAGTGACTCATATTTTTCAATGCTTTCCCTTATAACTTCTATCTTCCCTATTGTATGGAAACCAGTCTAGAGTTCGGCCTATACCAAAAAATAAGTACACACTACTAAACTGTAATGACCTTGCGACCGATTAGCATCCTTCCGACATTATCTAAAGCCCTGGAATATATTGTACATAAGCAAATGACTGATTATCTCCAAGAAAATCACCTCCTTGATCCTTATCAATCCGGCTTTAGATCTGGTCATATTCACAAACCACAGCTTTGCTAAAAATTAATTCTGAAGATATTCGTGAAAAGCCGTGGACAGACGTCAATTGACTCCTTTAACCTTACTTGACTTCAGCAAAGCTTTTGACACAGTAGACCACGACTTACTTATGATAAAGCTCAAGCACCTACATTTGTCTTGCACGGCGCTGTATCCTGGTTCGACTCATACCTGCACGGTCGTCAACAATACGTTTCATTAAACTCTAGATCTTCGGACTTGGCGCTAACGTGCCGGGTGGAGTCCCCCATGGCAGTGTCTTCGGACCTCTTTCTTTCTCAATCTACATTAATGATTTGCCAACTGTACTAAAGCACTGCCGTTATCACCTCTATGCTGATGATCTCCAAATTTACCTATCATTCACACCTCCTCATTCTCTCTATAACAGCTTGATGAAAATGAATGACGATCTCATATCCATCTTTAACTGGTCGTTCAAGTATCGGTCTAAATCTAAATCCTAACAAAGTCACAAAGTAATTCTAATGGACAAACAAAGACTGCTTACAAACTTTGACATATCTACACTTCCAAACATTACTATAAATAATATAATTATCCTTATTCTTCTTCAGTAATAGATCTTGGACTACATCTAGACGCAAATTTAACCTGGCAAACACAAGTGAAACACATATGTAAAAAGACTTTCTCCATCTTTACATTCTTGTTAGACGTTTTAAAGAATTTTTCTCCCAGTTCGTTTAAAACAAATCCTAGTGCAGAATCTTGTGTTACCACACTTCGATTATTGTGACATTATATATAATGATCTAAACTATGCCTTGTCGCAGAGACTGCAGCGTGTTCATAATGCTTGCATTCGATTCATTTTCATATCCGCCGTATGACCATATTTCCGAACACTTTAATAACCTCTCTTGGCTCCGTCTTACTGACAGACGTAAATTGCACTCTCTTTCGCTACTTTTCAAGCTTCTGAATTCCTACATTCCTACTACCTTGGCGTCCAGATTTGAGAAGTTATCCTCCTACCACAATATTGACACTAGGTCACAAGATAGCAGTCTGCTAAACAATCCTCTTCATAGCACTTCTCCTATTCTACTTCCTTCACAGTAGCCTCCGCCCGCTCCTGTAATCTCCTTCCTCAAGATATCAGGGGTTGCCGCACACTTGGCACCTTTAAGTCACGCTTTTATTACAGTTACCTGTTGTCTAATAATTAATTTTTCTCTATTTATTTAATTTTATACTATGTCATTAATCTTTCCGTCGTTTTTTATATATCTTGTACATATATATATTTAATTCGTTAAATTTAGAGTAAATCAAAATACATTATAAATATTAATTGTATGTATTCATAACTTGTAATCGTTTATATATACATATTGTAATTTAGATTTAAGACTTTTCTTTTGTATTTTTTTTTTAAACCTGGTTGAGTGGTAGACAAGGCCTTAAGGCCTTAACTCTGCCAGGTAAAATAAAGCTATTATTATTATTATTATTATTAAAATAAAGCTATTATATTATTATAGCCTCCCATTCTTTTATTTATATCAGTTTCTTCTTCGTTTGCCACATTGTCATCTGAAGATTCCAGTATTTCAAATCTATTAGCAATTTTGATTTGGTATTTCTTGCCCGCATTTCATCATTTTTCAAGTTTTTTAATTCATATTTTACAGAATCATCTTTAGCGTTTGTTCCTCTCATAAGCGATAGCCGTTGTCTGATTTTCACCCTGACCAGATGATGATCTGAATTGCAGTCTGTCCCTCTACCTGATCTAACATCAATGATGCTACTGTGCCAGCGTTTATCCACTAATACATGATCTATCTGGTTCCGAGTTTCTCCATCTGGGGGACGTCCAGGTGTATTTATGAATATCCTTATGCTGAAATGTTGTGCTCTTAACAATGAGATTCTTTGATGTGGCAAATGTGACTAATCTAACCCCGTTGTCGTTACTATCTTCATGAAGACTGAATTTGCCTATTGTTGGTTTTGAATATATCTTCCCGCCCCACTTTTGCATTAAAATCTCCTAAGACAATTTTCATATGATATCGTGAAAGGCTATCAAATAAGCATTCTAATTCTTCATAGAAACTCATCCTTGATCTTGTCATCTTTATCTTCTGTGGGGCAGTACATTTACAATTATAAAATCATGTCGTTTACCCTTAAGAATTATGTATGATATCCTATCACTAACAAAACTTAATATTTCGGATAGCGGATAGGATCCTCCTTCTGACTAAAAAACCGTTCCAAATGCAGGTCTTTCTGCACCCCCATAGTATAATGCAAAGCTTCCTGATTCCTGACTACCTTCAAAGAATATAGAGATAAATTGTTTACACATGTAGAAACAATGAATGTAACAATATTACCAAAATCAGCAATTAACTACAAGCCAAAAGGTACAAGGAATGTAGGAAGGCCAGTGAAAAGATGGACAGAACAACTGTGAGGCGGAACAGATAATTTGCTTAGCCCGTGAAGTGAAGAATACTTACTTACTTACTTACTTACTCACTGGCACTATCGAACCCGTAGGTTCATGGCCGCACGGACATAACTCTCCATATATCCCTATCCTGAGCTAATGCTTTCCAATCATTCCCTGTATAATCTACTTCCCTCAAATCATAGTTAATGTTGTTCTCCCACCTCATTCTTGGTCTACCAACTGGGCGTTTTCCTTCTGGCTTTCCTACAAGAAGTTTCCATGCACGTCTTTCATTCCCCATACGCGCAACATGTCCTGCCCATCGCAGTCTACGGGACTTAACTGTTCTTATTATATCTGGCTTCCTATAAAGACCCGTGTAGTTTCATTGTTATGTAGTCTTCTCCATTCACCTGTCTGTTCATCTCTCTTTGGTCCAAAAATTTTCCTAAGAACTTTATTCTCAAATACTCGTAATCTCCTTTCCTCCCTTAAAGTAAGAGTCCATGTTTCGCACCCATATAATATAAACTGGTAGAATAATAGTTTTATATATTTTCAGCTTAACGTTTTTTGAAAGGAGTTGGGGACATCAAAAGTCTCTGCAATGCATAATAGCATGCATTTCCAGAATTGAGCCTATGTTTAATTTCTTTGTGCATCTCATTCCTATTTGTGATTATTGTTTCCTAGGTATTTGAATTCAGCCAATTCCTCAAAATTTCCCTCATTTGTCATTAGCTGTCCATTTCCATTATATAATGTATTTCTACGTGTGACCATATATTTAGTTTTACTGATATTTACTTCCAGTCCTAATTTCTTAGTGTTACTCAATAGTGTGTGCGTGTTGGCCTTTAGTATCTCCTCGCTATCGGCCAGTAGTACTACATCATCAGCATAAACTAACAGCTTATTAATACCATTCAGTTGTAAGCCTTCCTCATTCTCTCTAAAGATTTTAATGGCATGCTCTAGTACAAAATTAAATAGTAGAGGAGATAGTGCATCTCCTTGCTTCAACCCATTCTGGATTTCAAAAGTGTCTGAAAACTGTTTGCCTACACGCACCCTACTCGTTGAGCCATTTAGACACATTCGTATAAGTCTAACTAACTTTAGGAATTCCGAACTCCAGCAGGATACTATATACGACTTCCTTCCTCTTCAGCTTATCTAACTTCTACCCTCTTAAGAGAATCATATGCTTTTTGGAAGTCTACGTATAGTTGATGTACAGTACCATTATATTCCCATTTCTTTTCTAAAATTTGTCTTATACTAAAAATCTGATCTGTTGTAGACTGTTTCTTCTAAATGCACATTGATGATCTCCTAGAATGTCATCCAATATAGGGAGTAAGTCTGCTTTACTAATCTATTTGTTAGAAATTATTGTACGAAGTTGAAAGTAATGAGATGCCCCTATAATTGTTGCAATCAGTTTTATTTTATCTCCTTTCTTATTAAATTGGTAACGATAATTGATTCCTTCCATTATCTGGAAGAGCTTTTTTTCCCAAATCATACTAAGCAAACAGCGTATCTTGTCCATCAATTTTTCTCCCCCTGATTTTATCAGTTCTGCTGGGATCTTCATCTGAACCTGATGCTTTATACATCTTCAATTTTTCAATTGCCATTTCAACCTCTAATGCACTTGGCTCTGAGACTAGCATTTCTGCTGTCTGTAACTTATCCTCCTCAATGTCCTGTTCTGTATGTGTACATTTTAATAGCTGATTAAAATAACTTTCCATCTATTTAATATACTCTTTGGAATCTGCAATCATATCCCCATTTTCATTCCGAATTATGTTTGTTCTAGCCTGAACCTTAATAATAATAATAATAATAATAATAAGAGAAGAAGAAATGTGAGTGAAATGGAGGTTACAAATATAATTGTTTCACCCACAATTACTTCCTATTCCTCTTCCATTCCATAGTAATTCTGCCCGAGGCCAGGTCTTTCATTGCAATCATAGCATTTTCATGCTATGCTTTGCAGCTTTACTAGGGAATTGTAGGTGTGGTACCTTCCCGTTTCTCTCCACACCGGTGAAGGATAATGATGATGACCGGATGATTTTTGGGAACCGTTGGGCCATAAGCTTCCTGACATTTGTCTTATAGACGAGGAAAACCCCGAAAAAAAAACCTCACCCAGGAGCCTGTCCCGACCGGGAATCGAACCCGGGCCCGCTGCGTGACAAGGCACCACGCTACCTCGAGACAACAGCGGTGCACCTACTCGTCTTAACAAGCGAATAAATAATCATTAACTTTGTTTACTTCAATACTCACCTGAATTCTAGAATCGAGTTTCAAATTTTTGTTGAGTATTTTTTCTTCCTTTAGTACAACACGAGGGAATCGTGCTTTTTTTTGCGAAAATAAATTGAACGTTGGGTAAAAAATTGAAGGAGTAAGAGGAGAATATTGAAAAGGCAAAGTGAAGTAGTGAGGCGGGGGGGGGGGGAATAAGAGCATTACCTTCTCACACGCGTCTGCACAAAGTTACAATATGAATAAGGTTTCCTGGAGAGCGAGAAAAACCTCATCCGTTCCAAATAGTTTAATCTTGTTGACTACCTGAACATACAACTCAACAAAATGTTTAATGCAACAGGCAATAACATATTTACTCTACAAATAATTGAATTTTAAATTCTGCTAGTCAGACTTATACGAATGTGTTTAAATGTCATAAATAGTAGGTTGCGTGTAGGCAAATTGTTTTCGGACACTTTTGAAATCCAGAATGGGTTGAAGCAAGGAGATACACTATCTCCTCTACTATTTAATTTTGTATTATAGCATGTTATTAAATCTTTAGAGGATGAGGAAGGCTTACAAGTCAATGGTATTAATAAGCTGTTAGTTTATGCTGATGATGTAGTACTATTGGCCGATAGCGAGAAGATACTAAAGGACAACACGCACACACTATGAGTAACACTAAGAAATTAGGACTGGAAGTAAATATCATTAAAACTAAATATATGGTCACACGTAGAAATTTATTATATAATGGAAATGGACAGATAATGACAAATGAGGGAAATATGAGGAAGTGGCTGAATTAAAATACCTAGGAACAATAATCACAAATAGGAATGAGATGCACAAAGAAATTAAACATAGGATCAATTCTGGAAATGCATGCTATTGTGCATTGCAGAGACTCTTGATGTCCCAACTCCTTTCAAAAAACATTAAACTGAAAATATACAAAACTATTATTCTACCAGTTATATTATACGGGTGCGAAACATGGACTCTTACTTTAAGGGAGGAAAGGAGATTACAAGAATTTGAGAATAAAGTACTTAGGAAAATGTTTGGACCAAAGAGAGATGAACAGACAGGTGAATGGAGAATACTACATAACAATTAACTACGTGGTCTTTATAGGAAGACAGATATAGTAAGAACAGTTAAGTCTCGTAGACGGCGATGGACAGGGCATGTTGCACGTATGGGGAATGAAAGACTTGCATGGAAGCTTCTTGTAGGAAAGCCAGAGGGAAAACGCTCTGTTGGTAGACCAAGAATGAGGTGGGAGAATAACATTAACTATGATTTGAGAGAAGTAGGTTATACAGGGAACGATTGGAAAGCATTAGCTCAGGATAGGGATGTATGGAGAGCTTATGTCCGCTCGGCCATGAACGTACGGGTTCGATAGTGCCAGTGAGTAAGTAAGTAAGGAGCGATGGTTTTTCTTCCTTTTCTTCTTCACGGTTTAGGCTTATTTACTAGCCTGTTCCGGCTCCAATTGCTGCTCTTTCCATCTTTTCTTTGGTCTCCCCATAATTCTTCTTCCTCGTGGTGAATAGTTGTATGGTGCTTTTGGTAATCTATTCTCAGTCATCCTTGCCAAGTGTTCTTTTCCAGTTTGTTCTGTATTTCTCTATTGTTGTGTTTAATTCCTCTACTTTAGTTGTTGTCTTATTTCTGTGTTATGTGTTTTGTCTGTTCTTTGATATCCTGCTATTGGGCTGAGGAATTTCATTTCAGTAGCTTGTATTCTGGCAGATTGTTGTGTTGTCACTGTTCATGTTTCGGACCCATAAGTAATAATAGGCACTGCCATTATCTTGTGTAATATCATTATAGAGTCATTCCTGGCTTTATTTTTCAAAGTACTTTTTAGTGTTCCTGTTATATGTTTTTTTTTTCAAAATAATAAATCCATTCATAGTAACTCTGCCCGAGGGCAGGTCTATCACTACAATCATAGCATTTTCATGCTATGCTTGGCAGCTTTACTAGGGAATTTTAGGTGTGGTAGCTTCCCGTTGCTTTCCACATCGGTGACGTATGGTGATAATAATGATAAGGATGATGGCCATATGATTTTTCGGGGACCATTTGGGCCTTAAAGTTTTCCTGACATTTGTCTTACAGGTAAGGAAAAATCACGATAAAAACCTCACCCAGAAAAACTGCCCCGACTGGGGATCGAACCCGGGCGTGACAAGGCAGCACGCTACCTCGAGACCACAGAGGTGAACAATAATAAATAATAGTAAAATAATAACACCTTTGTTGGAAATATTTTCGTTCATTATAAGTAACTGGCAAACGTTGACACTGTGGCAAAGTTTATTAGTTGCAACCACAGCAGGCCGTGACACCAATCAGTTATAAAATGCGGCAAGTATGTATTTATTGTTTTATATTGTTTCAAATAAATTTCAGTTCATTTAAAATACGGTGATTTGTTTAGTACAATGTATATTAACACTACCTTTTGGATATATTTTTGTATATGTATTGTACGTAGTATACATAGAGGGCAGTGGTTTTATTACCCACACGAGGTTTGTAATATGCAATATTACAGTATAGTTATTTTATCACAGTACAGATATTTAGGATGGCAACCCCTAAATAGATTGAGGTGTTGGAAAATAAAATAGACGATCTAGAACAATACCAGAGACGTCAATGCCTCAGGATTTTTGGTGTGAAAGAAGAGGCCGGAGAGGACACTGACCAGAAAGCCATCGAGGTGGCCAAAAAAATCGGTGTCGATTTATCAGTGACTGACATTGACAGAAGTCACCGTGTTGGTGTTAGTAATGCTGAAAGACCGCGGGCTATAATAGTGAATTTGTTAGTTACCGCAAGCGCAGTGAAGTCTTTCTAAGCAAGAAAAGTTGAAAGGAAGTGGGGTCACTGTTCGCGAGGACCTAACGAAGTGTCGCTATCGCCTGCTACAAGACAGTATACAGAAATACGGTATTCAAAATGTATGGACAATGGACGGTCCGTCATAGCTAAAGTAAATGGCGAAAAACGCAAAATTAGATCTTTCTACGGATATCAACTAGATAGGACCTGAGTGTAAAATATGTTTACTTTGTCTTTTCTTTGCAACAATTATATTGTTAATTTATTTCTAATTTAGGTAAGTTAAAGTGTATTATTTTTTATTTAGGACAACTTACTTGTTTTATTTTAATTTTTTAATTTCTTAGCTAAATTATTTTAATCTTATTAGAGTTATTACAGTACATAGTTTATTTTTACTTTCTGCTATTGGCAACATTGAGCTGACAAATGAAGACTTGTTTGTAACCTCTGACTCACTCACCTTCTCCAATCACCCTCTTATTGTGCAGACAACTTTTAACGCAGGTAGCAACATTCCTCAATCCCTCCCATCCCCTCCAACAACAACTACTACTACTAGTCTACTTAAGAATGCATTTTCTATGATAAATCATCACTTAAAATCGCTCACGTAAATTCACAAAGCATTCTGTCCCATTTTGATGAGTTTGAAACCATATTTTCATCTCTTGGACTGAGCGCCATTTTAATTTCGGAAACCTGGCTCACCCCTTCCATACCTTCGTCCCTTGTTCACCTAGACGGATATACACTGCTCAGAAATGACAGAATAGATAAAAGAGGTGGAGGAGTTTGTGCCTTTATATCAAATGAGCTTAATCCAAGAATTGTCCACAAGTCCCCTTCTGTATATTCCGCTCGCCCCCGAGTTCTTATTCGTAGAAATTCAAGCCAGTCTAAAAAAATGTCTCTTATGCATTGTATACAAACCTCCAAAAATAAGGCACCTTTCGGATCTAGAAAACGCTCTGAACGATTCATTACCTCATTATGAACACGTTATTGTCGCAGGCGATTTTAATACAAATCTTCTTCAGACTGACTCACCAGCCATACAACTTAAAAATATGTTCCAAAGCTTAAATATGACAATTGTTCCTCTCTCTGCCACACATCATAGTGCTACTACCGACACTCTACTGGACTTAATAGTGACTACCACATCCACAGAAAGTACTGTCATATGGACAAATTCCTGCTCCCGGCATATCTGCTCATGACATTGTATTCGTAGAATACTCACTCCAATGTCCTAAAAGACGCTCTAAATTGATTACGTACAGAAATTTACAAAACATAGACGATACTAAACTAAAATCAGACGCTTTAGAACTACCTTGGTACACAAATGGAATCTTAGATCAGTTGATGAAAAGGTAGACACATTTAATACACTGATACTACAACTATATGACAGACATGCACCAGTAAAAACCCGACGATTTTCCCGCGCCCCTGCTCCCTGGATGAATGACTCAATACGTGAACTTATGTCAAAACGAGACAAAGCATACCGAACATACAGACGACATAAAAATGACGAGAACTGGCAACTGTACAAACAACTTAGAAACACAACTACACAAACTATACGCAATGCCAAACTACGACCGACACGCCCACAGTATAATCGGACCTGAAATAAGTGCACGGGACACTTGGCGAAATCTCCGTGCAATGGGACTTAGACAGTTGAATCCCTCAACTGACTCTATAGACATTTCTGTAGATGACTTAAATGAACATTTTACCTCAATACCCATGACACCTCCAGACAACAAGACTAAAATAGACATTCTTAAAGACTTATCCCCATCCCCCCATATAGGAAGAGATAAATTTTACTTTAACGACATTTCGCCTATAGACGTTAAAAAAGCACTCAAGCGGATTAAATCCAATGCACAAGGAACAGATAACATCAGCATTTTAATGCTAAATAAAATCATTGACATTATACTACCCACAGTGACTCATATTTTTAATGCTTCCCTTATAACTTCTATCTTCCCTACTGTATGGAAACAGTCTAGAGTTTTCGGCCTATACCAAAAATAAGTACACCAACTAACTGTAATGACTACCGACCGATTAGCATCCTTCCGACATTATCTAAAGCCCTGGAACATATTGTACATGAGCAAATGACTGAATATCTCCAAGAAAATCACCTCCTTGATCCTTATCAATCCGGCTTTAGATCTGGTCATAGCACAACCACAGCTTTGCTAAAAATTACTGAAGATATTCGTGAAGCCGTGGACAGACGTCAATTGACTCCTTTAACCTTACTTGACTTCAGCAAAGCTTTTGACACAGTAGACCACGACTTACTTATGATAAAGCTCAAGCACCTACACTTGTCTGACAGCGCTGTATCCTGGTTCGACTCATACCTGCACGGTCGTCAACAATACGTTTCATTAAACTCTAGATCTTCGTCTTGGCGCAACGTGCCGGCTGGAGTCCCCCAGGGCAGTGTTCTCGGACCTCTTCTTTTCTCAATCTACATAAATGACTTGCCAACTGTACTAAAGCACTGCCGTTATCACCTCTACGCTGATGATCTCCAAATTTACCTACATTCACCTCCTCATTCTCTCTATAACAGCTTGACAAAAATGAATGACGATCTCATATCCATCTTTAACTGGTCTTCAAGTATCGGTCTAAATCTAAATCCTAACAAGTCACAAGTAATTCTAATGGGACAACAAAGACTGCTTACAACCTTTGACATATCTACACTTCCAAACATTACTATAAATAATATAATTATCCCTTATTCTTCTTCAGTAATAGATCTTGGACTACATCTAGACGCAAATTTAACCTGGCAAACACAAGTGAAACACATATGTAAAAAGACTTTCTCCATCTTACATTATCTTAGACGTTTAAAGAATTTTCTCCCAGTTTCGTTAAAACAAATCCTTGTGCAGAATCTTGTGTTACCACACTTCGATTATTGTGACATTATATATAATGATCTAAACTATGACTTGTCGCAGAGACTGCAGCGTGTTCATAATGCTTGCGTTCGATTCATTTTCAATATCCGCCGTTATGACCATATTTCCGAACACTTTAATAACCTCTCTTGGCTCCGTCTTACTGACAGACGTAAATTGCACTCTCTTTCACTACTTTTCAAGCTTCTGAATTCCTACATCCCTACTTACCTGGCGTCCAGATTTGAGAAGTTATCCTCTTACCACAATATTGACACTAGATCACAAGATAGCAGTCTGCTAACAATTCCTCTTCATAGCACTTCCTCCTATTCTACTTCCTTCACAGTAGCCTCTGCCCGCTCCTGGAATCTCCTTCCTCAAGATATCAGGGGTTGCCGCACACTTGGAACCTTTAAGTCACGCTTATACAGTTACCTGTTGTCTAATAATTAATTTTTCTCTATTTATTTAATTTTATACTATGTCATTAATCTTTTCCTCGTTTTTTTATATATATTGTACATATTATATATTTAATTCGTTAAATTTAGAGTAAATCAAAATACATTATAAATATTAATTGTATTGTATTCATAACTTGTAATCGTTTATATATATATATATATATATATATATATATATATATATATATATATATATTGTAATTTAGATTTAAGACTATTTTTTGTTTGTATTTTTTTTAAACCTGGTTGAGTGGTAGACAAGGCCTTAAGGCCTTAACTCTGCCAGGTAAAATAAAGCTATTATTATTATTATTATTATTATTATTATTATTATAAATGTAGGAAGTTGGACTTTCAATAATGGCCGCCATTGCTAAGTACGACAAAACGTACTATCGCGCAAAAACGATTTTTTAAATTTTCCACTTACTGCCTGAAATTTATTACTATTTGCATCCATATATTCTTCTAAGTTAAAACTAATATTACTGGATAAACATTTAAAACTAGACGCTTGCTCCAGACATCGATCTTCTAGAATATTCTTGAGGGCGACGGTAAACCATTATATTGTGATTAAATTCCGAAATTTACTTACTTACTTACTCACTGGCACTATCGAACCCGTAGGTTCATGGCCGCGCGGACATAAGCTCTCCATACATCCCTATCCTGAGCTAATGCTTTCCAATCATTCCCTGTATAATCTACTTCCCTCAAATCATAGTTAATGTTGTTCTCCCACCTCATTCTTGGTCTACCAACTGGGCGTTTTCCCTCTGGCTTTCCTACAAGAAGCTTCCATGCACGTCTTTCATTCCCCATACGTGCAACATGTCCTGCCCATCGCAGTCTACGAGACTTAACTGTTCTTATTATATCTGGCTTCCTATAAAGACCATGTAGTTCATTGTTATGTAGTCTTCTCCATTCACCTGTCTGTTCATCTCTCTTTGGTCCAAAAATTTTCCTAAGAACTTTATTCTCAAATACTCGTAATCTCCTTTCCTCCCTTAAAGTAAGAGTCCATGTTTCGCACCCATATAATATAACTGGTAGAATAATAGTTTTATATATTTTCAGCTTAACGTTTTTTGAAAGGAGTTGGGACATCAAAAGTCTCTGCAATGCATAATAGCATGCATTTCCAGAATTGAGCCTATGTTTAATTTCTTTGTGCATCTCATTCCTATTTGTGATTATTGTTCCTAGGTATTTGAATTCAGCCACTTCCTCAAAATTTCCCTCATTTGTCATTAGCTGTCCATTTCCATTATATAATGAATTTCTACGTGTGACCATATATTTAGTTTTATTGATATTTACTTCCAGTCCTAATTTCTTAGTGTTACTCAATAGTGTGTGCGTGTTGGCCTTTAGTATCTCCTCGCTATCGGCCAGTAGTACTACATCATCAGCATAAACTAACAGCTTATTAATACCATTCAGTTGTAAGCCTTCCTCATTCTCTAAAGATTTAATGGCATGCTCTAGTACAAAATTAAATAGTAGAGGAGATAGTGCATCTCCTTGCTTCAACCCATTCTGGATTTCAAAAGTGTCTGAAAACTGTTTGCCTACACGCACCCTACTCTTTGAGCCATTTAGACACATTCGTATAAGTCTAACTAACTTTTTAGGAATTCCGAACTCCAGCAGGATACTATATAACTTCTCCCTCTTAATTGAATCATATGCTTTTTTGAAGTCTACATATAGTTGATGTACAGTACCATTATATTCCCATTTCTTTTCTAAAATCTGTCTTATACTAAAAATCTGATCTGTTGTAGACCTGTTTCTTCTAAATGCACATTGATGATCTCCTAGAATGTCATCAATATAGGGAGTAAGTCTGCTTACTAATATATTTGTTAGAATTTTGTACGAAGTTGAAAGTAATGAGATGCCCCTGTAGTTGTTGCAATCAGTTTTATCTCCTTTCTTATAAATTGGTACGATAATTGATTCCTTCCATTCATCTGGAAGAGCTTCTTTTTCCCAAATCATACTAAGCAACCAGCGTATCTTGTCCATCAATTTTTCTCCCCCTGATTTTATCAGTTCTGCTGGGATCTCATCTGAACCTGATGCTTTATACATCTTCAATTTTTCAATTGCCATTTCAACCTCTAATGCACTTGGCTCTGCGACTAGCATTTCTGCTGTCTGTAACTTATCCTCCTCAATGTCCTGTTCTGTATGTACATTTAATAGCTGATTAAAGTAACTTTTCCATCTATTTAATATACTCCTAGAATCTGCAATCATATCCCCATTTTCATTCCGAATTATGTTTGTTCTAGCCTGAAACCCTTTCTTCTCTATACTAATTCCCTGATATAATTCTCTAATGTTCCTATTTTTTGCATTCATTTCAAGATCATTAATCTTCTCTCTCAAATATTCCCTCTTTTTACTCTTTAGTAACTTGGTGGTTTCCCGTCTAACACTACCCAATTGCTCTAAATTTACCTCATTTGGCTCGTGTAACCATTTCATTTTTGCTAGCTTTCTTTTCTTTACAATGTCGGCACATTCCTCATCAAACCATTTCTTGTTTTGCCTCTTTTTTAAACAACCAATGCTTTCTGATGCTGACAATTTAATAGTATCTCTTATAGCCTCCCATTCTTTATTTATATCAGTTTCTTCTTCGTTTGCCACATTGTCATCTGAAGATTCCAGTACTTCAAATCTATTAGCAATTTTGATTTGGTATTCTTGCCGCATTTCATCATTTTTCAAGTTTTTTAATTCATATTTTACAGAATCATCTTTAGCGTTTGTTCCTCTCATAAGCGATAGCCGTTGTCTGATTTTCACTCTGACCAGATGATGATCCGAATTGCAGTCTGTCCCTCTAACTGATCTAACATCAATGATGCTACTGTGCCAGCGTTTATCCACTAATACATGATCTATCTGGTTCCGAGTTTCTCCATCTGGGGACGTCCAGGTGTATTTATGAATATCCTTATGCTGAAATGTTGTGCTCTTAACAATGAGATTCTTTGATGTGGCAAATGTGACTAATCTAACCCCGTTGTCGTTACTATCTTCATGAAGACTGAATTTGCCTATTGTTGGTTTGAATATATCTTCCCGCCCCACTTTTGCATTAAAATCTCCTAAGACAATTTTCATATGATATCGTGAAAGGCTATCAAATAAGCATTCTAATTCTTCATAGAACTCATCCTTGATCTTGTCATCTTTATCTTCTGTGGGGGCATGTACATTTACAATTATAAAATCATGTCGTTTACCCTTTAGAATTATGTATGATACCCTATCACTAACAAACTTAATATCTCGGATAGCGGATAGGATCCTCCTTCTGACTAAAAAACCCGTTCCAAATGCAGGTCTTTCTGCACCCCCGTAGTATAATGCAAAGCTTCCTGATTCCTGACTACCTTCTCCTGGCCACCTAACTTCCTGTAAAGCGACTATATCCAAGGGCGATTTATCTAATTCCCGCGTTAATATCTCTAGTGCCCCGCTATTGTATAAAGTCCTAACATTCCATGTTCCTAGGAACATGTCCCTGTGTTTGAGCCTTTGGCATGGGTTCCCTGAAGTAGTCCCCGCCCGGAGAACCGAATGGGGGACTATTTGACCTCCGGAAAATTTTACCCCAGTTGAACCCATGTCCGCATTTCTTGACGGTTGTATTTTTACGGTGAAAGATCGTCACTCTTTCGCCCAAGGTACTTTTTTCGTCTGGCTTATCACCTTCGACCAGTCCGGCATGGGTAACCCTATCGGCAGCAATGCTACCGCCGGCATAGCTCTCAGGATCATTTAAGCACGCAAGCCACTCCACCACGACAAGGTAAAGATACCATGGAGGGATTATTGGAATATTGTGGGATACAAATATCCATCCATAGTAATTCTGCCCGAAGGCAGGTCCTTCACTGCAATCATAGCATTTTCATGCTATGCTTGCGGCTTTACTATGGAATTGTGTAGGTGTGGTAGCTTCCCGTTGCTTTCCACACCGGTGTAGGATGATGATGATGATAATGGTAAGGGTGATAATGATAAGGTGATGGCCATATGATTTCGGGGACCGTTTGGGCCTTAAAATTTTCCTGACATTTGTCTTATAGGTGAGGAAAAACCACGATAAAAACCTCACCCAGAAAAACTGCCCCGACCGGGGTTCGAACCCGGGCCTGCTGCGTGACAAGGCAGCACGCTACCTCGAGACCACAGCGGTGGACTGATAAAAATATAAGTAATGAAAATAAAATGAATATATATATATATATATATCATAGAATTGTTAAAAGCATCATTGCTTATGGAGCAGAACTTTGGCCATTAACAACAAAAACAAATAAGTATGTTTTGGCAACGGAAATATATTTTATACAAAGGGTAGCAAGAATTTCAAGAAGTGAAAAAATAGGAACTCAGTTATAAGGGAGAAAATGAAGATTCAAGACACTATTTTAGATTATACTAAAGCTCAGCAATTAAGATGGTACGGACATAAATAAATAAATAAATAAATAAATAAATAAATAAATAAATAGCTTTATTTTACCTGGCAGAGTTAATGCCTTAAAGTCTTGTCTGCCACTCAACCAGGTTTAAAAAAATAGTCTTACAACTACATAAACAATTATATATTATAAAAAAAACAATACAATACAATCAGTATTCATAATCTATTTAGATTTACTCTAAATTTAACGAAATAAATATATAATATGTACAAGGTATAAAAAAACGAGAAAAGAATTATTAATGACATAGTATAAATTTAAATAAATAAATAAAGAGAAATTCATTATTAGACAACAGGTAACTGTATAAGCGTGACTTAAAGGTGCCAAGTGTGCGGCAACCCCTGATATCTTGAGGAAGGAAATTCCAGTAGCGGGCAGAGGCTACTGTGAAGGAAGTAGAATAAGAGGAAGTGCTATGAAGAGGAATTATTAGCAGACTGTTATCTTGTGACCTAGTGTCAATATTGTGGTAAGAGGATAACTTCTCAAATCTGGACGCCAGACAAGTAGGAATGTAGGAATTCAGAAGCTTGAAAAGAAGTGAAAGAGAATGCAATTTACGTCTGTCAGTAAGACGGAGCCAAGAGAGTTATTAAAGTGTTCGGAAATATGGTCATAACGGCGGATATTGAAAATGAATCGAACGCAAGCATTATGAACACGCTGCAATCTTTGCGACAAGTCACGGTTTAGATCATTATATACCTATATAATGTCACAATAATCGAAGTGTGGCAAAACATGTCCAGCGAATGGAAGATGATCGGCTACCAAAATCTGTTTTGGAATGGAAATCTGAGGGTAGACCAGGCAGAGGAAGACGTAAAACCTCCTGGAGTCAGGGAATATGTTTATATATGAAGGAGAAACATCTACAACCAGGAGATTGGATGGACCGACAAAATTGGCTATTAGGAATCGAACGATGTCAAAGACATTAATCAACCGATGATCTATCTAATATTATTATTATATTGTTAACATTATGTACATTGTAAGAATTGAAAATGTTTTACGATGTCGTCTTTTTCATGACTATTTAAGTCATGCCCCCAATGGGAGCCAATGACCAATCACGTTTCAATGAATTTTGTTTTACAACCAATGACAATATTTTAATGATATAATGATATTGTGAAAAGAAAAATTAATGTTTGAACAAGGAATCAAACCGTGGACCTCTAGTTCTCCAGACTAGTGTGCAGCCCACTACACCGGTTCGATTTCCTCGTTTCAGACATTAATTTTTCTTTGCACAATATCATTATAATATTATAATATGATCCATTATTGGAACTGTGTTAAAATAACAGTATTGGAAAATGTTAAATGACCAATGACAGTCGTGTTTCAGTCTCGCTCCTGATCAAATAACAGTATTGGAAAATGTTAAATAACCAATGACAGTCGTGTTTCAGCTCGCTCCTGATCGAATTCTCTTCACCAGCTTCTGCTTCTGTGTTAAAGAAAGCTCCTTCTTTTTGATATTCTGAACAGGTCAGAGCATTATTTTGCAGTGACTGACTCTCCAATAAATACATTGGATATATCAAATAATGAACCGATTTCTTCGAACTACACATTTGATAATGGTGTGTTTAATAATGTGTTTTTAAATAATTATTTTACTGTGTTGTTTACTAAAAATAAATTAATAACCATTAATGTTGGTTTAATTTAGACTGCGATGGGCAGGACATGTTGCACGTATGGGGAATGAAAGACTTGCATGGAAGTTTCTTGTAGGAAAGCCAGAGGGAAAATTCCCACTTGGTAGACGAAGAATGAGGTGGGAGAATAACATTAACTATGATTTGATGGAAGTAGATTATACAGGGAATGATTGGAAAGCATTAGCTCAGGATAGGGATGTATGGAGAGCTTATGTCCGCGCGGCCATGAACCACCGGGTTCGATGGTGCCAATGAGTAAGTAAGTAAGTAATGTTGGTTTATTACACAGTTTGATGTGTTTCATTTTTTTCTCCACTACGGTGCATTTTACAATATTGCGATCCTATTTGGCAATAAATAATATGCAAATTGCGGTGAATAAACAATTGAAATATAACCTCACATTTCTGATTTGTTTTGAAACATCGCCATTTACATTGAATATACAAAAGGTAAAAAGGTAAAGTAATCCCACTCAGGAGGCCCTTGGGGGTAGTAGGAGATTAAGGGTCCCACATTTTTCTGGACAATCGGCACTTGATGTCAGCCGTGTTGTGAGCCCTGTGTGACGGCAGACTTTACCCCAGAAAAGCATCCGGTACTGATTTTCGTTAGAGGCTGAGTCAACCCTAGGACCATAGTGCCGCCAGAAGGTTTGGGTCAGTTTAAGAATTCTGACCCGACCGGATAAATATTTTAAAATACCGGTAACTATATTTAAATAATCATTTTGAGTAAACAGCTTAATTTTATTCGTTAAATATTTCTAACAAATGCCACTCTTGATTTCCAAATCCTCTAGATAAATTCATACATCACTTCGTGATTCGTGAATTTATCGATGATTTGGAAATCACTCGTGACATTACTTATGACTATTTAACTCATGCCCAAAATGGGAGTCAATGACCCAATTAAAATTCAATGAATTTAGATTTACAACCAATCACAGACTTTTTCAACTCGATTTTATCAGTTCAATTCTATCATATCAAAATCCTTTTAACATTCTGTGTAGGTCAGAGCATTATTTTGCAGTGTCTGAATCCGAAAGAAATACGGCTACCAGATTGTGTTTATAGTGCACGAACGTAAACAGATGCTGTTAGTGGGATATAATAGAACAACATTCGTAGTTATTGATTATACCACAATAAAATAAACCACTGTTTGAACTTTCTTAAACGTATTATTTCCCAGGAATTTACGTTCCAGAAAAATATAATTTACATCATAGGACATCAGAAATCAATTAATAACCTATAATGTTTGGTTACAAACAGTTTGATGTTTTCATTCCTTCTCCACTATGGAGCATACTTACTATATTGCGATCCTTTTGCAATAAATAAAATGATCTGTTTGCAGTGATAACAAATGAAGCATAACAAACGTTACTCATTTGTTTTCAAATATCGCCGTTTACATTAAAATATAAATATTTTAAAATAGCTATAGTTAAATAATGATTTGTGAGTAAACAGCTTATTTTATTCGTTAAATAGCCCTAACAAATGCCACTCCTGATTTCCAAATTCTCTAGATAAATTTGAAGGACCTGATAAGTCCAAAATTACAGATTTTCTGATTTTTTAATAATTTAATAGCTCAGCCAGTGGTTAGTTAGATGGTTTCACAGAACTGGGCAACAATCTGACAAGTCCAGATATATTTCAATATATTTAAAACATGTACAGGGGGAAAATCTTACAAGTCCATGCAAAACAGGGGGATATTATAACAAGTCCAGGGAATCTAATTTTTCTTTAAAGGGAATTATTCCCATCGTTGCACTTGGTCTGGAATTTAGGTTAAGTTTAGGTTAATAACTCTCTTGGCGCTTCATTATCATTTAACATTCATCGTATATCATAGGGGTAACGTACTTATTCCGTCTCCAGGTGCCCCAACATAAGAAAATAATTACAATTCCGCCAATGCCAGGAAAGAAAGCCAGACGTATTCTAAAAACCAACCTGGTGACACTAGCAAAAAAAACAAAAAGGGGGAAACCAGATATAATAAGAACTGTTAAATTCGTGGATTGCTATGGGCAGGACATATGGCACGAATGGGGAACGAAAGTGGGCTTTGAAAACTCCTTGTACGAAAACCAGAGGAAAAGTGCACAGTATGTAGGCAGATAATGAGGTGAGAGAATAACATTAACCATGATTTGAGGGTGGTAAATTATACAGGGGATGATTGGGAAACATAAGCTCAGGACAGTGATTTTTCGAGAGCTTATGTCCGCGCGGCCATGAACCTAGGGTTTCGATAGTGCCAGTGAATTGTTATAATGTCATACAGTGTGATCCATATAAAACTGAACCAACTGTAATGAGAATTTAAATAAGTGACAAGTGTTTGAAACCTAGTAGCAACTTGAAATATGTTATGGACTTGTCATATTTTTCCTCTGTACAAATTGCATTCATGACAACAAATGCAGCATATTGTTACATACCTTAATCAGATGTATATCATTTCAGTACTAGTGTATCCCTGGTATGTACATTATCATCCTAAACAAAAATAAAAAATATCTTGAGAAAATTAAATATTATGTGTTTTGAAACTTTAAATATTGTTTCCTGAAAAAAATAAGAATTGTGACTTATCAGGTTTTTCCCCTGGACTCTTCAATTGAAAATCACTCGTAGCATCAGTTATGATAAAGTTCTCAATTGATTGGTAAACACACATTTCAAAACTTTGTTACGTAGATAAGTATTTGTGTAGACTTCCTTTGGTTACATTTGTGTTGATGTTATTTACGGAAATTATCCTTTATTGTTGTTTAAACTTGTGCATTTATTTTTTTCCTTATAATGGTGTAGGATGTCGGCCTGATTAACTTGGCTCCTTTCCATCTGCAGCTAAGTCACTTTGTATTGATCATTTTTACAGTAACATCGCTCTGTGGAATTGCTCTATGTTACTCACTGGCAGTATTAAACCCTGAGGTTCATTGGCTTCGCCCACATAACGTGCATCTCCATATTGAAGTAATATTTTCCAATCATCCCCTGTATAATTCCGTTTGTCTAACCGTGGTTATGTTATTCTCCTACCTCTTTCTAGGCTCTTTACTGATCCGTTTTCCCTCGGGTTCTCCTACAGTAACTTTCCATGCCCGTCTTTCATTCCCCATTCATATAACATATCCTACTCCTCAGATCTACGAGAGATTTAACTGCATTATTATATTTAGACTTCAACGTGTTCATAATTCTTGCATACGTTTTATTTGTGGTATACTCAGATTTGATCACGTTACACCATCCCTGGAACAATTGTCATGACTTCGTCTACAAGATCGTAGAACCATCCATTCCCTATGCCTTCTCTATAATGTATTGGACACATCATTACCTTATTATTTATCATACCGCTTCACTAGACTCTCTGATATACATAAATTAGATACCCGATCCCTTGAGCACAGTGTCCTTTATATCCCTCCTCATCACACTACCTATTATTCGAAATCTTATACAATTTCTCTTGCTAGAAAATGGAATTCCCTTCCACCCTATGTCAGAGGTTGCCAAACGTTACAATCTTTCAGAAACAAATTGAAAATAAAATTACTAACAGAAACAACTTACTAATATTACTTTTTAAAAATTAATAATGTGTTTTTTCATTATTTAATAAAAATAGTTTTAAGATCTGTTAATATATTACCTAATGTCTTTCTTTTCTTTTTATGTATAGTAGATTCGAGCTGCTATTCAATTCTGTATTCATTCTATCATTAATTTAATTTTAATTATATTTAATGTTATTGTATTATTAGACATTATTTTCATTATTATTCAATTTGACAGATATTTAATTGTTTAGTATGCACTATTATTGTAATTTATTGTATTTATATGTAACATATGTTTGTTCTGGTGAGTGGAAGAGAAGGCCACATGGCCTTAACCCCCACCAGGCTAAATAAATCTATTCTATGCTATTCTAAAAGAGTAAAGTGATCCCACTACAGGCCCTAGAAGTTCCTTGGGGTAGTAGGAGTTAACTGACTGAGAAGTGTGCTGCGTCCTGTTACCCACTGGGTAATTCTCTTCTTCTTCTTCTTCACTTCACGGGCTAGGCAAAATGCCTGTTCCTCCTCAAAGTTGTTCTGTCCATCTTTTCACTGGCCTTCTTACATTCCTGAACCTCTTGGCTTGTAGTTGAATGCTGTTTTTTGGTAATCTTGTTACCTTCATTCTTTCTACATGTCTAAACCATTTTTCTTTATATAGTTTGATTTTATCATTTAATGGATATATATTTAACTCTGTTCTTATATCTTCATTCTTTTAACCGATCCATTCTTATGCAGCCTTTTGTTCTTCTAAGGAAGTTCATTTCTACACTTGTATTCTACTTTGTAATTTTTTGGTCGTTACCCAAGTTCACTCCATAAAGTAATGCAGGAACTGCCAATGTTTTATAAACTTCAATCTAGTATCTCTTCTTTGTTTTGTTCTTTTTAATGTTTTTATGTATAGTTCCCCATATAATTTGAAATCTTGACAGTTTCACATTTAAGTCTCTTTCATTTTTGTGTTTATAGTAAAATTACAAACCCAATATATTAAAATTGTTACTTGTTCCAGAGGTTTGTTTGTCTATTTTGATTTTTGATCTTATATGTTCACTTCCCAAAATGTCATTATTTTCGTTTTTTCCTTTGATATTTTAAAATTATATTCTTGGCATAACTGATTTAATTGATGTAAAGAGTACTGCAAATTATTTTAATTTTCTTGAATAATAACCACATCGTCAGCATACATTAAAACATTTAATGTTGGGAAGACCATTGAAGAAATGGAAGGACCAATTCGACCTATAATGAGATCGGAACAGGCCATTGGGCTTAATCCTTGTTGTTGTTGATGATGATATTTTAAAATGGTCCATTCTTATACCTACATTAACATTACTTTTCCAATGTTGGATGATGTCATTCATAATATATAAATTAAAAAGAGTAGGTGATAAAACTACTCCCTTGTCTTACACCTCTATTTATTAAAATTGGTTAGGTCTTTGATGTGCCTATATCTATTATAATTTGAGGTTTTTCGTATAAACTTTGTATCACATAAATTAATTATGCGGTGGTAGCCACATATTTCCATAATTTTCCATAACTTATCTCTATCAACACGATCGAATGCCTTCTCAAAATCAATAAAAGCAACATGCGTCTGTAGGTTCCTTTCTCTCCTTTTTTCAAATATTTACTGTAATATGAATAATTCTTCGCAGTCAAATTCCTTTGTTGCTATCAAGTTTGGAGTGTGGTTTATATAACCCTAGCCTTATGGTGACAATAAGATTCGCCTGATGAGTATTTGGTTTGAATTGTTTGATGGATCTACTTAATAGTATATTTGTGGATTATAACATAGGTTTAACTGTTTGCTGTATGAAGTAGAAACGCTTCGTAGGACCGAGTAAAAGGAGGTTAAGACTGCCACTTTTTTTTTAGACAATCAGCACTTGAAGTCAGCCGGGTTGTCAACTCTGCGTGACGGCCGCCTTTACTTCCAAAACAAGCATGTTTGTAGAGTTTATGTTGGAGGGTAAACTACTGGACCGATTTAGATGGACATTTTTATGTGGTGTTTGAGTGGGTCTCTGGATAGTTTAGATTCACATTGGACCACTCTATATTCATTAGGTTGTAGGAGTTCACCTGAAGTTAAAAATTTAACATTGCTCTAGCTGTCACAATTTTCGATGTTTCACAGCGAAACTCAGTGCATCCTATTGAGATAAAACGAGGAAGATATATTGTAGAAAAATGAGCGAAATACGACAATCAGAAGTGGAGGTTTACCTGAAATCCGAAATTAAAAACTGACTAGCAACTGCCATGTTTGGTTTGTCTCAGAGTGTACCATAACATTTAATTAACCTTTAATATATTTAATATTTCATTTATTTACGCGTAGCAACGCACGCGGGTATTAGCGTGTGTATATAGCTAAGATGTGTTATTATGTTTATATATATATAAGAACGTTTTGTTTGTTTTTCCGCGTCATGGATTCAAGGTCGGGCTCTGGCCACTGATTACGACGTTTCGGCAGATCCCACATGCCATTATCAAGGAATGATAATTCCTTAATCATATTTACATTCACGAAAATCTACAATATATAATCTATTATATTCTATAGTAATTCTGCCCGAGAGCAGGTCTTTCACTGCCGTCTCATAGCATTTTCATAATATGCTTTGCGGCTTTACTTTGTAATTATAGATATGGTAGCTTCCCGTTGCTTTCCACACCGGTGAGAGATGATGATGATAATGATAAGTATGATGATGATGGCCGGATGATTTTCGGGGACCGTTGGGCCCTAAGCATCCTGACATTTGTCTTACAGGTGAGGAAAAAACCCGAAAAAACCTCACCTAGGAGCCTATCCCGACCGGGAATCGAACCTGGGCCCGCTGCGTGACAAGGCAGTACGCTACCTCGAGGCCACAGAATTATTTATTCCTTCACGTCGGAATGAGTGGCCAGAAGCCAACCTTGAGTCTATGATGCGGAAAACCAAGAAATCTTTCTTAATCATAATTATATCCTCGAAAATCTACAATATAATAGACCTATGTGATTAAGAAAGTTTTCTTGGGTTTCCCGCGTCATGGATTCAAGGTAGGCCCCTGGCCACTGATTTCTTAAAATACGTTTATATAGGCCTATATATAAAATGTAATATGTAGGAAAAAAAGAAAGGGTAGATCTGAAGAAGGTTGGATGGATGGTGTGAGAAGAAGTATGAGTGAACTAGGATTTACCGATGAGGATGTTTAAGACCGTCATAAAAGTAGAAAATTAAATTAATATTGAAGATAAAAATATATTGGCAGAATTTTAGCGTCGGAGTTTATTGTTAGAGGAATAAAATGAAACGCAAACTGTATCCGTTGATTGTTCACTCCAGGCGATCAATTTATTTTACACTTCATAAATGAATTAAATTAAACACATTTATTTCTCCGTAAAATAGCGTTGCATGTAACGTGCACGTAAACTTTCTCTTTGTTTATATTTGCAGCGCATTTTGAAACACCTCAAATTAAGGAAGGGAATCTAATAAAAATTGATTCTACCGCACTCACGGCAAATTATTATTGATCAATACATTAGAAGATACAACACGGTTTTCATTATTGAATCTGCTTATCTCAGTTGTAAATTTATTTATCTACTTATTTAATTTACATTTGGTATATATTCGTATGCTCAAAATTAGAAAAAATAAAAGAAGAAAGAAAAACTGCAATACGAGAAAAAATGAATATCAGATATTCTTCTTCTTCTTCTTAAACTAAATTTGTAGGATTTTCATCCTGTTTATTTCCAAAATCACTCCTCGCAGGAAGACGTATTGGATGTGCATTCACTGTCTATCCATCTCTTGGCTTGTCTTCCTCTTGTTCTTCTCCCGTCCATTGGTCTATCTTCTTTAGTTCTATTTGCAAGCCGTTTTTCTTCCATTCTTTCTATATGACCCCTCCAATATTTTCGTCTATCTATAATACATTTGGTTAGGTCTTGAATATGGCATTTGTCCCTAATTTCTTTCTTGTGTATTTTATCAAATAATGTTTTCCCCTGAATAGTTCTTAAGATTTTCATTTCGCATGTGCTTATTATTTGTTTAGTTTTTGTTGTTATAAGCTCTAGTTTTTGCTCCATATACGATAACTGATCGAACTATCGTTTTGTATATGCGGGTTTTGCTTTCTATTGGACATATGTTTGTTGCGCCAAATTAAATCTTTCATATACCCTGATATTTGTGCTGCTATATCAGCTATATTAGATATTCAAATCTTATATAATCTAATATTAGATATTCAATAGTAGATTATATAAGATACAAACAATTAAGTTGTTATGGACACGTACGACGAATGCAAGAAGAGAAAGTATACCCAGAAAAACATTGGAATGGTGTCCATCTGGAAGAAGAAGGAGAGGAAGACCTCGAAATTCGTGGATGCAAAATATAAGAACTGGAATGAGAACAAGAGGACTGGAGGAAATGGAGTGGATGGATAGAGACGAGTGGAGAAGAAAAGTAAAACTTCAGGCACAGAAAGATGTGTTAAAACAACGAAAATCTGTATAAAAATAAATAAAATAATATGTATATATTGCTTTTTCCAGATGTAAATAGAATAAATAAATAAATACATTTAAAACTTGGATAATCTGATTCAATCTGGAACACCGTGGAAGTAATATATATTTACACGATAGTGCATTCTGTCGTACTTACGGCAATGGCGACCATGATTGAAAATTAATTTCCTACATTTCGGGATTGCCAACCTATAAATAACTAAATACCTATACTGTAATATTACATATTACCTACCTCGTGCGGGAAGTAAAACCACTGCCCTTTATGTATACTACATACAATGTATATACAAAAAAAATATCCAAAAGGTAGTGTTAATATACATTATACGAAAACAATCACATCATTTTAAATGATCTGAACTTTATTTGAAACAATATAAAACAATAAACTCGTATTTGCCACCATTTTATGCCTGATTGGTGTCACAGCCTTGCTGCAGTCTCAACTAAGTTATTTTCGGCATTTACCCTATAAACATTGGTCACACTGTTATCGTTAGGTCAATTATTTATAATGAACGCAAATATTTCCAACAAAGTTGCTATTATTTTACTGTTTATTTACTGTTTTCAAAAAGTAATGTACAACACAAGTTTGTGAAGTGTTTTACAGAATCTCGGAAATTAAAAAAAAAAAAAAAAAAAAAACTCGCTATCGCTCGATTTTAATCACATCCTCCCAACCTCGCATTGTAATATATAGGCCTAGTAATTCTGCAGGTCTTTGGCTTTAATCATAACATTTTCATGCTATGCTTTGCAGCTTTATTAGGGAATTATAGGTGTGGTAGCTTCCCGTTGTTTTCCACACCGGTGAAGGATGATGATGATGATGATGATGTTAAGGATGATGATGATGGCCTGATGATTTTCGGGGATCGCTGGGCCTTAAGCTTCCTGACATTTGTCTTACAGGTAAGGAAAAATCCCGAAAAAATCTCACCCAGTAGCCTGTCCCGACCGGGATTCAAAGTCGGGCCCGCTGCGTGACAAGGCAGCACGTTGTCTCGAGACCACAGCGGTGAAAACACCACACACACACACACACACACACAATATATATATATATATATATATATCATATCATCATCTCTGCCAGGTATTAGTTCTAGAAGAACTGTTACGGCCTGAGAAAACGGTTTTCGTGCCATCTTTTCATAGGTCGACCAAGTGACCGTTTTCCATTTGGACAGTAGTTCATTATTGCCTTGGGGTTCCTGGATCTAGCCATTCTTGAGACATGTTCCTTCCAGTTTAGCTGATATCTGGAGATGTAGTCCAGTATTGGTGACACATTAAGTTTTTGAAGGATTTCTACATTTTTCTTTCGATCCCATTTGATGTAGCCAGCTGTTCGGCGCATAAATTTTATCTCACAAGCTGTTAGTCTGCTTTCATCTCTCGTCCTTATAGCCCATATATTAATATTTCTACTTACTCCCAATACTAACGATGTAATAATTGATCATAATTTGGATTTAGAAGAAATAGGTATAAAATAGATCTGATTTTTAATATAAGACAGACTTTAGATAAGAAATGGGAATATAATGACACACACACACAGACGCATGTGTATACGTGTATATATATATATATATATATATATATATATATATATATATATGTGTGTGTGTGTGTGTGTGTGTGTGTGTGTGCATGCGTGAGTGCGAGGATAAGGAGATTCTGGGCGATCAGTCGAGAGTTTACAAGAGTGGAAATCTCGAGAAGGAACCTTTTCGAAATAGAGGGATAGACTCAAATGGAGAATTCTCTGATTCGACAGTCGATAGCTCACGAATCATTCTCTACCATACAAAACAAGATCCGACTCTCAACGTCGCCTACCAAATTCAGAGAAAACAGAATACATCAACGAGAATATAGAAGTCAACAAGATCCATGGTTTAGAATTAGAATAAAGCTGCATTCCTTAGAAGATTTTCTTCTTATTATTGTTTCTTATTTGTAGGATTTTTCATCCTTGTTTTTTTTCCCCAAATCAATCCTCGGCGGAAGACATATTGGACAGTGGCAGAAACGATCTAAATCATCACTTGGGCTGGTCTTCCTCTTGCTTCTTCTCCCGTCCTATGGTCTATCTTCTTTAATTCTTTGTGGAAGTCTGTTGTCTTCCATTCTCTGTATATCCTATAATCTTTCCAATAGCATTCTCTGATTATAATTAATTTGGTTAGGTCTTGAATTTGACATTTGCCTCTAATTTCTGTTATGTGAGTCCTAGTAAATAAACACTAGATCTACAAAAAAGAACTTTTTTTCACATGTATAAAAATAATAGATTCTAGAAGTATTTTTCATGCTGAATTCAAATATCTTCAGATTTTCCCCATCAGACAGGAGTTTTTGTGATATATTAATTTTTTATATTGTTACACATTTTGACTTAGCTAGAAAGTGGTAAATAGTGATTTTCGGTCATATTTAGCATCTGGAACATCTCTCTTCTAGGTTCAATAATAGTTAACCTGCTATTAGAACTCCACTTGCCTTGGTACCTGTTTTCCATTGTAGACATTTGTTGATGATAACGCTCACCGTTTTCATCGCTGACAGCCCCAAGAATTTCCAGGAAGAAGTCTAATGAGAGTCCAAGAAGTGAGTTTTTAAATACCGGTACATGTTGCTTTATTAGAATCCAGAAGATCAGCCACTAGGCCACGATCGTTTTCTGCTTTATGGTTTCGAAGGAAATTGCAACATATATTTTTGAAAGACTGCCAAGCTGCTTTTTCAAGTGGATTTAACAGTCATCAGAATGTTCATTAGCCATTAATGATCATATTTGTGGTCCTATAAAAGTTCCTTCTTTCAGTTTAGCCTCACTGATTTTGGGAAAATTTTCGATTTCAAGTACAAGAATCATTCAGGATGTTTATCCATAACTTTGACGAAATTTTTCATTACTCCTAATTTAATATACAATGGAGGTAAATATATTTTTTCAGGATTCACTAAAGGAAATGTGATACATTTTTCTGGCCAGGGATAAGAGATTCACGTTTAGGCCATTATTTTTAACGTAGTGAGACTGACACATCACAATGCCAGATTAACAGGTCTGAGCATATTAACACATGAATGAATCTCAGCAGTCTTGTCTTTTGATGTTTCAGCATGACATTATATATAATTTCCTTGAATACAGCTTGAATGAAATAGCTAAATATAGAGTAAAGGTTCGTATGAATGGTAAAAAAGAATGCTAAAATAAGATTTTAAAAAGTAGCTGTCACAAAAACACTGTGCCTGATGGAAAAATTCTGAATACATATCTGAATTCAGTATGAAAAAATGCACTAGATTCACTAATCAGATTTCTTGTGAAGAAAACCGTGTCGACCAGTGTAATGTTTTACCTTGAATGGTTCTTAAGATCTTTATTTCACAATTGCTTATTATTTGTTTAGTTTTTGTTATATCAGCCCTAGTTTCTGCTCCATATATTCGTATGATATAACTAATCTAACTATGTTTTTTGTATATGCGGATTTTGCTTTCTATTTTCAAATGTTTGTTAGAAACACTTGTAATAAATTGCTGATAAATTTTGAATTCATTCTATATAGGAATAAAAGCAACACTTTTTACGCAGTAACATAAAGAGGAGGGAGATTGGGGCAGAATTAAGCGTATCTTGAGCCAAGCCATTAACGATAATCTGTGTTATTTTTTTACTTCATTCGCGCCGGACTGTAAATCCTATCGGCTTGCAAGTTAAAAAAAAATATTTCCCCCCGGGAAACCGTAGTTTGTTATACTGAAACATTTTATCTCTTCTGTGTCAACTCCTCTTACTTCTGTTCATAATTCTATTAGATACTTTTTGTATTATAAAATGTTTCTTTACAACAGCTACCGTCAATCATGTTTAAAAATAATACGAATGAATGTAACAGTTATAACACCGACTTTAGTCTGTTTATTAGAATTTATCAATCAAATTAGAAAATTATTGACCAACGTAATTTAATAATATATGCGACCAGAGTCAATAAAAATAAATAGAGAGCGGAATTTGTTCCAGACAAGACATTGGTTGGAAGAGCAGAGCCACCCTTTATGTACCCATACGCATTGTCCCCCAGCCCGTTGAGTTTACACTCAGTTTGCCCGGTTGAATCAACGAGCAGGGACCGAGGTGTGTCTCTTCCGGCTGCTTTAGAGACTTAAATGTCCTCTTCAGCCCATGGATATTATTTCTAAATTAAAAGTAGAGCGCCGGCCATAACCAGCCGTAGATCAGGAAATTAACAAGCCTGTTTTCAGTTTTACATTATATGTTATTATTGTTGTTGTTTGATGTCAGCGGAAGACAGTTTATGAGACCAGACGCACCCTCCACGGATCTAGTCATTAAATGACTAATGGTTTGTTTTAGTGTATATCCGAGACTTTTGAAACTTGATAAACAGTGATTTAAAAATGCCGACGACTCATTTGTACTGTTCCTGTCTGTTCTAGAGCATCTAGAGGGAATGGGATGTAGTGTATCACACGTCTGCGTACCTATCGGGCGACTCTTCTATATTAGGAAGCAATATAAGGAACAAAATACAATAAAATATACGTAGGTAATGAAAAGTTTTAACACAAAGGTTGCACATTTGTTTTAGTTTTAGATGGCATTTCACTACACATAAGATGAGGTACGAGCAATATCAACTACCGACGTACTCTACAATAACTCCAATTTTTTACTAAATAAATAGTACATTACGATGCGAGGTTGGGAAGTGGTTTATACATAATCGAGGAAAAATGTTTAAAAACCTCGCTATCGCTCGGTTTTTAATTTCCAAGTTTCTGTAAAACACTCCACAAACGTGCGTTGTACATTATTTTTTGCGCGACGTTCTTTTAAAAATAATAAATGATAATAAAATAATAACATCTCTGTTGGAAATATTTGCGTTCATTATAAATAATTGACTAACGTTAACAGTGAGGGCAATGTTTATTATTTGAAACAACAGGAGGCCTTGTGAACAATTATTGATAACATGGCCACAAGTACGTATTTGTTGTTTTATATTGTTCCAAATAAAGCAGTGATTTGTTTCGTATAATGTATATTAACACTATCTTTTGGATATTTTCTTTATATACATTGTACGTAGTATACATATATGGCAATGGTTTTACTTCCCGCACATGGGTGTAAATGTAATATTACAGTATAGTTATTTAGGGTTGGCAACCCCGAATTGTAGGAAGTTCAACTTTCAATAATGATCGCCATTGCTGGTAAGTACGACAAAACAACTATCGCGCAAAAAGTTGTTTACAGCGTCTGTCTTTCTACATGACAGAGCTCTCTTCATAGCCCCGTAGGTATGCTGCTATGTGATACACTTCATCCCACGCCCTCGCTCGTGTTCCCGTACAGTCTACACCAATACAAGTAAGCCTGCAATATTGTGGAACAGATTCCGTTCTCTGCTAATAAATTTAATGGTAAAATTCCGTTGATGTATTAGTTACAATATTACAGTTAGGTGGAAACCAACGGGAAGCTATCACACCTATAATTCTCTAGAAGAGCTGCAAAGCATAGCATGAGAATGCTATGGTTGCAGAGAAAGACCTGCCCTCGGGCAGAATTACTATGGGTGGATGGATGACAGTTAGTTACGAACTCACTGAGACTATCAAACCCGTATGTTTATGGCCGCGCAGTCATTAAGCTCTTCATACATCCTTATCCTGACCTAATGTTTTAAAATCATCCCTGCACAATCTACTTCCCCCAAATAATGCTTAATTTTATTCTCGTACCTCATTGTTGGGCACTGTATTGGGTGCTTTCTCTCTGGATTTCCTACAAGGAGTTTTTCATGACCTCTTTCATTATCCATTAGTGCCATTTGTCCTGCCCTCGCTCTCTACGAGATTATATCTGGTTTCCTATAAACAGCACGTCGACTACTGTTATGCCTATCTGTTCGTCTCTATTTGGTCCAAAAATGATCGTTAGAATTTTATTCTCAAATACTAGTAATCCTCTAATCATGATTGTTATTCTCCCATCTCATTGTTGGTCTACCTACTACTGGACGCTTACCCTCATGTTTTCCTACAAGGAGTGTCTGTGTCTCTCTTTCATTCCCCATTTCATTCTACTCTTATCCTCCCCATCTTAGTCTACGAGATTTAACTGTTGTTATTATATATATTATATACATATATGGTTAAGAAAGTTTTCTTGAGTTTTCCGCGTCATGGATTCAAGGTCGGCTTCTGGCCGCGATTCCGACGTTTCGGCATGATCCATATGTGTTGTGTGTGTGTGTGTGTGTGTGTGTGCATGAGTTCTAAAAAGTTCAGAAAATGCTCGAAAATTGAATGAGACTTAAAATAATCTAAAATATCCCATATTACAGATGGAATATGCACATTTTCTTTGCTATAACACAATACAAACTATAAAAAACACGCAAAAATAACATTCCCGAGTACCTATATAATTTATTATAACGTATTAAATTTAATCTAACTTATCTAATCTATTCTAACCTATCTAATATAATGTAACCTACATAAAATAATCTGAATAAGCAAGCATGTTGGCAATAATTAGCTATAGCAGGAACGTGAATGAACAGGTTGGTAACCATGTCGATAGCATGACTATATATATATATATAGTTAGTAACTAGTCCGTTCATAGGCTGATGCCTGAATAGAATATCCTGATATATTAATCACATTATTATGCGATAGTGTAACTTGCGAAACTTGGACACTCAGATAGGCATGAAGCAAAAAAAAAAAAAAAAAAAAATCTGATATTTGAAAGAAAAGTACGAAAAATAATTTTGGGGCAATAAGAAACAAATATGGTACATGTAGAATTAAACAAATGAATAAATAGATTTATCAAGATATAAAAAATAGTTAATTATAATAAAGCACAAAAAAACATACAGAATGAATAATGATAGACTAGTTAAAAAGAACTTTATACATGGAAGAAATTAACTTGTAAATCTGTAAGTGCGATCCGGAAACAGTTGATAAGATTAGTATAGTCTATAAATATGTCCAGAACAGAAAGTTGTGAAAAATATTGTTGAGAGTACATTCCCAAGATGAAGCTGTTAGGAATAAATGAGGAAATGCAAAAACCAAGACATGTATTATATTAAATTATTCAAGAAAACTGGATGTAAAAAGTACTAAATGTTGGTCACGAGTAAAAATATATAAAAGAAAAGAAATTTTGAATATCTGGCGGAATTAAAAAACCTAGGAACAATACTATTGTACGCAGTAGGAATGGAAATTTACTGACCTTTTTAAAAAAGAAGAAACACATATGTAATTACATTGCGCCATGGAACTTTTCGGCCTTAAATTAATATCTATGTTCCACGATTTATAATAAATATATATACATTTACGGTATTATAAGGGCAGCAGGAATTTTAAGAAGAGAAAAAATACAAACTCAGTTATAATGGAGAAAATAAAAATTAAGTACATTATTTTAGATTATATTAAAACTCAGAAATTAAGAAGGTACGAACATGTCCAACGAATGAAATGGGATCGGCTACCAAAAATGTATTTTAGAATAGAATCCTGAGGGAAGACGAGGCAGAAAGACCTAAATACTCATGAAATAAGGGGATATATTTATACATGAAGGAGAAACATCTACAACCAGGAGATAGAATGGACCGACAAAACTGGCTATTAGGAATCGGGCGATGTCAAAAACTTTAATCAACCGATGATCTATCTATCTATAAATGAAATTAGGTATCAAGTGGGATTTAGTGAAATTTCCCATCTTGTAAAATGGGCGTTCAACACTTCTGTCTTATTGGTTTGTACTTTAATAACAGCTGAGAAACTTATCTGTAGTCATTCTTTGAATATGTTCATACCAGTAGTTTGTCATATTATCATATTATCAATTCTGTTATTTAAATTAAAAATATTTAAGTATTTTCTAATATCTTAATTTCTTTTTCTGTCCGAAATAGTCACACCTTCTACTGAACGCAAGAAGTTCATTTCTGCAGTTTCTATTTTTCTTCTGTCTGAACGGTTAAGAATCAAATTTTCACTTGTATATGTTAAGGTAGGCACCGCCATAATTTTGTAAAATTTTAATTGTGTACTCGCCAATGTTTTATTTTATGGTTCCGTTTTACAGTGCCACACATTCTGTAAAATTAATTAAATTTAATATTAATATCGTCCTTCTGGCAATATGATACATTGCATCATTAAATAACAATATATTAATAATAAAAAAGATAAATGTCTGCAGTATGTACCGGTATACATTCACACCATCTACGCTTGTGTAGGCATATAAATAGAAAAGGTATAAAGCATTCTCTCTCATATATATGTCTCCCATTGTAGTGCATCTTCGCCTATCTCATACTTCATGATACGCCACACCTACCTTTTTTTGATGACCTGGAGAATTTATTGATATAACTGCAATTAATTAACTAACTCACTGGCACTATCGAACCCGTAGGTTCATGGCCGCGCAGAAATAAGCTCTCCATACATGCCTATCCTGAGCCAATGTTTTCCAGTCATCCCCTGTATAATATATTTTACTCAAATCATAGTTAATGTTATTCTCCCACCTCATTCTTGGTCTACCAACTGGACGTTTTCCCTCTGGTTTTCCTACAAGAAGCTTCCATGCACGTCTTTCATTCCCCATTCGTCCTGCCCATCGCAGTCTACGAGACTTAACTGTTCTCATTATATCTTGCTTCCTATAAAGACCATGTAGTTCATTGTTATGTAGTCTTCTCCATTCATCTGTTCATCTCTCTTTGGTCTAAAAATTGTCCTAAGAACTTTAATCTCAAATACGTGTAATCTACTGTCCTCCCTTAAAGTAAGAGTCCATGTTTCGCACCCATATAATATAACTGGTAGAATAATAGTTTTATATATATTTTTTTTAACGTTTTTTGAAAGGAGTTGGGACGTCAAAGTCTCTGTAATGCATAATAGTACGCATTTTCAGAATTTAACCTGTATAACTGCAATTACGAATAACAATTACAAACGAATGATTTACTTACTTACTCACTGGCACTATCGAACCCGTAGGTTCATGGCCGCGCGGACATAAGCTCTCCATACATCCCTATCCTGAGCTAATGCTTTCCAATCATTCCCTGTATAATCTACTTCCCTCAAATCATAGTTAATGTTGTTCCCCCACCTCATATAAAGTCCTAACATTCCATGTTCCTAGGAACATGTCCCTGTGTTTGAGCCTTTGGCATGGGTTCCCTGAAGTAGTCCCCGCCCGGAGAACCGAATGCGGGACTATTTGACCTCCGGAAAATTTTACCCCAGATGAACCCATGTCCGCATTTCTTGACGGTTGTATTTTTACGGTGAAAGATCGTCACTCTTTCGCCCAAGGTACTTTTTTCGTCTGGCTTATCACCTTCGACCAGTCCGGCATGGGTAACCCTATCGGCAGCAATGCTACCGCCGGCATAGCTCTCGGGATCATTTAAGCACACAAGCCACTCTACCACGACAAGGTAAAGATACCATGGAGGGACAAACGAATGATTTACAGAAATTAATTAAAGTTTGGCTAAACTCTGGAAATGCAAGCTATCATACATTACAGGAACTCTGCCATCCCAACTCCTGTAAAAAGTATTAAAATATTTTTTTATTCAATGCCACCAGTTTGTCCTTTCGGCATTTCTGGTGTTCTCTCCTGGCACTGGAGTATTGTAACCCACTTCTGAGGTTGGGGCGCCTGGAAGGCGGGGTTACGCTGCCCCAATTATATGGTGGCCGTTAATGATGATAATGGTGCACCAGGAGTCATTATTCCTAAATTTAACGTAGGGTGAATATGAATTATAGTTTGATCGGGAATCGAACCAGGGACCTTACGAACTGTAGTCAGAAGTTTTGACCACTAGGCTATGAATTATGAATGATGATAATGATGGCCATATGATGTCCGGAGACCGTTTGGGCCTTAAAGTTTTCTGACATTTATCTTACAGGCGAGGAAAAAAACTCCGAAAAAACCTCACCCAGGAAACTTGTCCCGACCGGGGATCGAACCCGAGCCCGCTGCGTGACAAGGCAGCACGCTACCTCGGGATCACAGCTATGGTCATTATAAATAAATAAATAATTAAATATATATATAACATGATTCTTCTAGTTATATGGGTAATGGTCCTTTATATTAAGGGAGGTTTCGAAAGAATAGTTATATGGGTCCTTTATATTAAGGGAGGTTTCGAGAGAATAGAGGTTTTGATATAAAGTAACTCATTGGCTCTATCGAACCCTCAGGTTCTTGGGGTCATGAGCTCTGCATACTTCCCTATACTGAGGTAAAGTTTTCCAATCATTCCTTAGAATGCGTATTTGATAGCCTTTCACGATATCATATGAAAATTGTCTTTGAAGATTTTAATGCAAAATATATTTTGGTATTGAAGTGTTACTTGAATGAAACGTTAAAAGTAATGGGGATAAATTAGGAATATTTAAAATTCAATAACAACATGTTAGGTTTGGTAGAAAACAGTTTATTTGAATACATTTGGCAGTTTTAAGCCTTTATCACATATACAGTTATATGATTTTGTACAGGAAGTTGTGTTTTTAAAAGTGTGTCCAAAATATAAAAAAATAACGTAGCATGGACACACATTAATTCCAATCATTTGTTCAATTTACAATACCACAAATTAACAACGTTTGATAAAACATAATTAACAACTCAGTATACATATTTTAAGCAGATATTGTAATGTAAATGAGTACAAATTCAATTACAACGGGCTACAGGTTCAAAAGTATTTCTATTCTTATTGGTTACCGTCGAGACTCTTTTCGTTTAGATTAGAATACATCTTGTGGTGTCAACTTACGAATTGAGTAAGTATGTAGAAAGGTAGAAAGGTACCGCTTTAGAACTAGTTAATTTTGGTGCACTATTTCAATATGTTTACCTTATTCTACAAACTTCAAATTTATCATATTTATACATAATATATTGAGTTTTAATTCACATGGGATTTAATTTAAAAAGCTAACTAAAATAATCTTGTATTTGTGTGCAGCAAATTTTCGACCTGAAGCGTCTCTTTTTACAGTAGTATCCAGACGTAGGGTTTGGCATAAGCAGTGCTACAAGTGTCAGTCATTCAATCATACATTTCCTGTCTGTAACCGGGCTCCTCGCTGTGTAATCTTCGCTGGACCTCATAGGCACAAGGATTGTACTCTTAAGGCCCAAGCACAGAGAGACACAAATTTCAAAAGTGTGCAAATTGTGGGGCGTCCGGTCACCAGGCTTCCTACAGAGGCTGCCCTGCTTTTAAGACAGCTCTTGACGCTTATAGCAGGGTAGCTAAACCCATTAATATCCTAAAAGTGAAACCATCCGAATGTGATTTTATCCTTCATCCTACTGTTAACCAAACACAAAGAAAGACCTTCACTTCTGTGAAGGCTGATCCTAGAGTTTCTTTCACTCAAGCCCTACAGACTGGCTCTGCTTCCAGAACATTAAAAGAGAATAGCACCGCTAAAGCAAAGGGCCAACAATTACCAACAGGTAATTTAAGTGTGCATAGAGAGGAAATAATTCGGGACATTCAGCCCTTGTTGGCTGAATTGTCTAGTCCCATGGAGCGTTTTCTCTTCATGAACCGACTGGTTAACCTGTGTTTCGCAGATTAACCACTCAAGGAGAGACCATCCACATAATAGTGCGAGGTTTACTCGCTTGGAAGAGTGTGGGTCACTCTACACCGTCCGGCTTTCGGACTCTCTGCTTGCCGGCGGCGTAGTTTATGATGCCCTTTTCTAATGTAGTGGCTTCCACTATTATTCTAACCTAAACCTGTTAGGTAAAATATATTGTCACCAAAGGCTGAGGTTATATAATCCACAACCCCTACTTGATAGCCACAAAGGAATTTGCTGCCAAGAAATACCCCTTGGGTAACAGTATGCAGCACACTGGACGGTGCAAGTCACCGTCAACAAACTAGAAAGATCTTGTATTTGTGCTTTGTTTTACATATATTATTTTTTAAATATTATTATAACCACCTGATATATCAGACTCCCTCAATTATAATTGATATTTTGTTAAACAAACTTTGTCAATTAGATAAACCCATGTAGACCTTTCAGAACATGTTCCATCTTCGGCATGTCGTTTGGTACTGATTTTCGTGTATAAAATGTGTAATGTTTTCAGGTCTGTCGGTATGTCCTCGTTTAACATAATTTGTGATAGAGATATCTTTAAAACATATATAAATATTTATAATAATAAAGAGAATGTTCGACATTGTTTATATACTGTACCTGTCGATTTAGTTGACTCAATCAGTAATGGTGTCGTTTTGAATTCCAAATGGGTAGGGTAGAGCATCCAAATCTTAAGGTAACTGTCATAATGTAGCTTAACGAATAACCTAACTTAAGAAACATAGTCATGTAAAAAATGTAATAAAATTAATATTCGCTTAAATAATGTGTTCCAAGCATTGCGAAATTTAATTATGTAGGATATGACACCAGCGAATGCCGGTAGAATTTGGAGTAGAAGAATCAAAGCAGTTTGTAACCTGTACCCCATGTAACGTTCATAGGACGTCACAAAGAAAGTAACAATGTTAAAAAAATAACTGTTATGAATTAAATTCTCCAATTCACTCTTTTAATTCTTGCCCCGTCAACACTGTCTCCTCAAACATGTCTTAACAATTGAATAAGTAGTAGTAAGAAGGATATTATTACATGGATTGAATTTTTAGCTAAACTAAAAAAAAAGTAAACGTTGTGAAGCTTAAACTAATATCTAGACCCGGATTTGGACGCCCCCGCCCGTGGATTACTGGATTGTCGTGGCGGGGGGGGGGAGCTCAGTACCTAATGATTAGGGCTGAAAAAAAGTATGGGTTACGGGCTAGGTTGCATCGTACGCTGTGTTTACAAACTGCACGCGCTGCTTGGGACAGACTTCTAGTACAGTCCGCTTTGTTTAGGAATTTACTCATCTTTGCACAATTTTGTTTCGGCATTCTGATACAACCACATGTCACGTAAACTGGTCTATTACTGAGGAGAGTCGAACACACACGCTCTCCGCTCCGAGCAGGCAGTGGAGACGCATTTTGTAAACAATGTGTATAGAAATTAGTTACTACCCTGATACCGCTACTTTTTTTCAGCCCTAATAATGAGCCAGACTGCTATGCATATGAGCGAGAGCTATAGGCTAGTAAGAGGCGAGGGGAAGCGAAGAGCAATCCTCAATGAGCAGAATAGGCTAAAAGTCGAAGAAAGAGAGCTCTTCAAAGGTTACCAGTACCCAAAATATATTAGGAGAGTGAACAAGACTCTATAGCTTAGGAAGACAACTCGTCTAGGAAGGAAAAAACCGAAAATCAAACCCAACTCAGACCAGCCTAGCAAGCCATCTGAGATGTAATTATAAAACCCAGAGAAACACAAAAATGATAGCCGGATTTGGTATATTATCTTTTAACTGAGACATTACTACCTCAGAGTTTTAAGAAATATAAAACAGTTAAAAATTAAATTGTACCTGTTGGTAGGTGCCGTCCTCCTCAGCTTTGTTAATATATTTATATAAAATTAACTGGAGCGCTTTCGGAAGTTACCTTCCATCTTCTGTAGGTTGAGTTTCCGCTACTTGTTGTTGTTGTATACGGTGATGTATACTCCAACTGTTTGTAGCAGCAACTGATTTGTTTTTTGACGATCTCGTATAATGGGTTTGACTGGGGTGCGTTCTAATTGAGAAGTGAGGTGTTTGTTTGTTTCCTTTATAATTTCAAGGTCTTCAAATACATTTATCCTAGCTGGAATGTTTTCTCGGTGGATTATCGTGAGAGTGTTTTCAATTGTGTTCATTCGATGACCTGCGTTAATGAGATGTTGAAGACACTCTCACGATAATCCACCGAGAAAACATTCCAGCTAGGATAAATGTATTTGAAGACCTTGAAATTATAAAGGAAACAAACAAACACCTCACTTCTCAATGAGAACGCACCCCAGTCAAACCCATTATACGAGATCGTCAAAAACAAGTCAGTTGCTGCTACAAACAGTTGGAGTATACATTATCGTACACAACAACAAGTAGCGGAAACTCAACCTGTGGAAGATGGAAGGTAACTTCCGAAAGTGCTCCAGTTAATTTTATATAAAATATATTAACAAAGTTGAGGACGACGGCACCTACCAACAGGTACAATTAAGTTTTTTAACTTTCATCATATGACTTCACCTCAACAGAATTTGATATTTGATATAAAACAGTACCTGAGTTCTCAGTAGTCCTCAACAATCAGCAGAGTTTTTTTGTAGGAGGCCTTTCGATAACTTAAGTTTCATCTTTTGCCTTCGGTTTGGTAAACTGTTGATTATTGAGGACGACTAAGATCTCAGGTACTGCTTTATATTTCTTAATATTTTAACACAGTGACCTCAACAGAGTTCCGTAATGTATTTTAAAAATCTTAACATTACTGCGATCATAATCCTCTTATTATGCAAATCCAGATTCATCAATTGTTTTGGAGATAGTTAGGGGACTCGTGTACTACACCTATTCTGAGCTAAGTTCCCGTTGTAATGAAAACAAATCAGATGTTTGGACTGCATTTTCATTAGTTGAATAATTATTTTACCTTTAAGTGTGTAAGAAAATGTATGAAAAATATCATTATGGAACGTATAATTATCACCCACATATTTAATAAAGTTAGGGGGTGAACTCAATTACCGGAACAGCAGCTAGCGGAGATGTCATTGAACCATTCTCTTTCAACGAAACCTGGAGATAATTATATTTCACACCTAGTGAAATGTCGAACTAAAAGTCGAATATTTTCCTTCTTACTCAAATATTAAATTATTTCACAAAATAAAATACATTGAATTTTGGGTTATGCATATTTTTATCTTACCAGATATTAATATCTGTTAAAATCAGATAATAATAAGTATATTATTACTCAGGATGTGAAGTTTTTGGATCTTTCTATTATCCTATTTCTGTACAGGTTTAAAGAGCGGGATGATTTAAGGGCCAGTTTCGCCAACAGAGGTAACTGTATTACGCCTGTTTTCCCCATCTAAAATACATAGCTAAAACTGGCATAATACAGTTACCTCTGTTGGTGAAACCGACCCTAAGACTGCGGTAAATTTTGTAACAGTTCTACTATATGTGACGTAAGTGCATTCAACTAACCTGTAAGCAGATCAAATAACCATTAGGAATTATGCCCTTGCAGGTAGAAGAAATATTATTGAGTTATTTAGTTTATTTGTTATTTTGTACAAATTTTGTTATGGTTGTCAGAGTTTATTGTCGAAACATTAGTTTATCTATATTCAAAGTGTGTTCTCATAGTGCACTTCATAGAAGAACCTGAGCATGTGTAGGTAAATTCACAGTTAACTCATCCCGCTCTCTATTACTGGTTATGTAAGTTTGATATTTATAAAGCAATTCAAACCTTAATATATTCATATATTGGAACATTACAATAAAAGTAGTGAAACAGAGATTTGCAACAATTAGGTTTTTTTTTCAGTGATCGTAAACCTGAGTTGAATCTGCAGATTATAATTGGACAGTGTTTAGCAATAGTGATTCAAGAGCCAAAATACAGATATGAGATAACCACCTCAGAATGACCGTATAGGACTATTCTCGTTTAACAAAAATTATGCACTCAAGGGTTACTGCTACTCAGTGAAATTTAAATCAAGCTTCTTATTGCAAATTTTTATGATTAAACCCTGGACTCACTGAATGCGGAACGCAGACTTAGGATAGTCGGTTTTTGCTATATGTTACAGGTCGGAATGTCGGGGATTCGAGTCCCGATGGGTCATAATTTCTAAAATAGTGACACCAGGGCCAATTCGAATTTTTAAAGCAGTGTAAAGCAGAATTTTAATATTATAATAAATATGAAAGTTAAAGTTAATAATTTTGTATTTTTAAATTCTTTTAATATTTAAATATAACTTATATAAATAAAAACATCTAAATAATTCATTGTTGGTTATTGTTGAATAAAAATGTCTCAGTAACAATTAAAGAAATTTTATTACTTAACGGTTTTTGTAAAGAATGCTTTTAAAATTGTTTTAAGTCATTGTTGTCAAAATTATAAACCCTTCCATTATCATCATCTTCAATCATGGATTAGGTCTGTTGACCCGTTCCGACTTCAGCCCATCTCTTTCTAGGTCTGCCCACATCTCGGGTACCTTTAGGTTTGTATTTTGTTATTTGTTTTGGATATCCGGCTTTTCTTCTGCTGAAGTTTATGAGTAAGTTATTTTTTACTAGTAGAGGTTACCAGCCTCTAGCCAAACCCCTCTTCCTGGAGGGCAGGGAACTTGGAATTTTCGGAGTGTTCATCTCCTAGAGAAGTTGCCTTCACTACGGCTTTGGGGACTTCTCTTCTCCCCACGTAACCCTGTGGACGGGGCCCTACCCTGGTACTACCCACTGGACGAGTGGGACCTGGAGCTCACAAAAGGGCAGGGGCGCCTACTCCCTGGAGTGGACCTCTATCAAGGGTTCCACTCTGTTACCCTGACCCTTCCATTATAACTATAATAAGAATACCTGCCTAACTTCATATTCTTAAATTAAAGTAAGCTAAACCCTGATTGGATGTTAAAACAATTAACTTTCTTATTTAACAAATCAAATTAAACCTTATATTTAAAGGACTATTAACCAATAGAATTTAAAATTACCATCATGTGATGTAATAATGTTCTTTAAAACTATAAAAGGATTACACTAGTCATTCTGCATACAACTTTCAACAAAGATAGAAGCAATAGAGCTCTCCTGAAAAAATGTAATATTTAATATAAGAAGAATAATTGATTCAAGAAAAGGAAATACTTTAATTTTAATTGACAGTGAATAATAATACCACGTACATTTACTTAATCTGCTGGGAACTTTAAGAGGTGAATATATGTGCAATTATTTCTACAAGAAACATTTTTTAGTAATTTTGAAGTGTTTTCCTATCCAATGTACCAACTTCCGACCTTAAGAAGAGAATCCGGCTCTACCGAAAATTAAACCCAACCTGAACCAGTAATTCTTTTTTGGGACACCAATCCTTCTTCAAAATGTTACTACAACATCATCGGGCATGAAGAGCATTTACTTCTTCAAATGATAGGCATCAGAGACTAGGGTTGATAATATAAAAACGAAACAGATCTCAGAAACACATGAGATGAATACATTAACGAAAATTCTATACAAAACAAAATACATAAAATGAGAGAAATGAAGAAATAGCCTGACAGCTGGGCATTGAAGCAATAAATGAATATGTCAATAAGAGAATGTATTAATATATTTAGCATGTATCCAGAATGTCATGAAATATGATGGTTTATATCAAGAGATAATATAGCGGCGAATGGAAGCAGGCCATTTGAAATACAAAGAAACGTTGGAAAGAGTCTTGGTTCTTGATCGAAACTGCTGTAATCCCAGCATGCAGATAAGAAAAAGATACTCATAGATGTCATGGATGGCATGCGGTCAACACACGACCCAATGAGACATCTAACAGGCACTAACGTATTACTAGGACATTGATGTTGGTAAATTTTGCTTAGAGGCCTTTTTTTATTGAGGCTTAAGGATCTTTTACGAGCCTAAAAATCTTCAGACTCGGGACCCCTCCCGTAAGACTTGCTCCTTGGGTGTTTCCTTTCTAAAACATCCGTCGGCCCGGCCGGTTTTGAACCCGCGATCTTCGGAACTGGAGGGCAAGGGGCATAATCACTAGTCCACCCCGGCCGACTATATTCCTTTTAAGACATTTGTGAAATTATGATGTGCTGCAATATATCGTCAAATGGAGCTATTTTGCTTCTGCAGGGAGTTACAGTGTCATTGGAGGGAAAGTCTCGAAACATCATCAAATCCTTTCTCTTTCGATAAATGAAGTTAATATTAAGAAACTTCCTTCCAGAAGCCTCAGGAAGGGGAAAGCAAACCTATAGCAACAAACCCTCGTTTGACAGTACCCTTGCACAAATTACAAACGCCTATTTCCACATATTTTATGCATATTACCAGCATCAAGTGCTGGTCGTCAGAGCTTCTGAGTACAGTTCATGGGGTCCCGGATTCGCTTCCCGATAAGACCCTCAGAAGTTTTTTTAAGAAGAGTATTATACCTGTGGTCACCCGTAGTCTGGATTCCTCCAATGTCAGGAGGAGCAAATACCAGAAATGTCATAAAAACCTGCTGGCTTTGGTAAAAAGTATATATAATATATATATATATATATCCACAAATTTCATGTGGAGGGACTTTACGAAAGTGGAAAACACTATCTCCATGCTATGATATTGTCACCCAGTTACATTAAAAGATCTATCGGGGAATCACAGCCTTGCTCCTTAAACTGCTGTTTAATATTACTATTATCAGCAATGAAGTCCAAGCTTTAGTCGTGATGAATAAATTTGTAATTACAGTCGAGCTGCTGAGGCTCCAGCCCTGACGTTTACTTTGTACCAGGGGTAAAAGGAGAAATTAGCCCTCTACTGCCAATAAGGTAGTGGACGTCTGCCAGAACCAATCACTGCTCTTGACGCCGCTAGTAAGGTTTGAAATTGCTGCGGTGCAATTGGCTGTATTTCTGCTAACCGCCATGATTCGATATTCCGCGTGGTACATAAAGCGGCCGCTCCCACTATTCATATCGACAACACTGTCGTGAAAATGTCAGGGCCGGAAACTCAGCGGCTGGCCTATAACACTGGTCAACATGATTTTTGTCTCATGAGTACCAATAGTTGTACTTAATGCAGTTTTTATCGTGTTTTTCAAATATGTATTCGGAATTTCTCCATCGCCCACAGTTTTTTATTTCAATTTCAATTAATGGATTTAAATGATTATTTTTTAATAACAGTTTTTTCGCTCATTTGTCGAGTGAGCGATGAACACGAGGAGCACTTTCATCAGGAGGTTTCAGCTATGGAAAAGAGATATCAAGGTAAATGGAATCCTAATATGCTGGCCGATTATTGTTAGACCATCAAGAGGGATGCTGCACAGGCGAAATATAGCAGAAAATCGTCATTTCTTACTTTCTAGGTGAGTCCGAATGTTCGAATATTGTGTAGTTACGAATGTAGAAAATATTAAAGTGTTTGAAATTATAAATTCCTGTCTCTCGGAAACCTTGCGTGGTGGAGAAAAAACGAGATCATATTTGAATTCAGGTGAAAAAAATACTATCAGAATCACATATTTTTCTTTCTGAGACAAAAAAAAAGTTTATTTTTTGTTGCTCAGTGTAATCAACTTTTTGGATTCCTTTTTTGGGACTTGGATCACTATTGCTAAATATTGCTCAAATATGTTGTTATACTTTCGGAGGAAATTATATTTTTTAGCGAATTAAAATAATGAATTTCTTTGAACATTAAAAAAAATAAGAAAATTCATTTTATTATTGATTTGATTTTTTTACAACCTTTCTCAAGGAGAAGACTAACATTTTCAGAAGTGCTTTATAACAAAAATTATCAGATTTGACAATCATTAAGAAAGTTTGTGCTCTTTTTTAAAAATTAAAATTAAGTTCGTTTATTTACGAAGGCGCAATTAATGCACAACTTTCGCTATCTCCACTTATAACATGTTTCAATTTAAAATTATAACACACTCCATCTTTTTTTCATAGAATTTAGTATTAAATCATTATGTTGTTACATGACAAATGTTAAACAATTTTATGTTACTTATTGCAAATGAAAATTAAGTGAAATTTAGCGTAAGAAGAAAAAAAGTATTCAGGATTGTTTCTGTTATTTACACAGGTATCCTCAACCAAAATATACAATTTTTTTTCTTCCACACTTCATGGTCTTGTGTCATATTTCTCTTCTTCATATTGTCTTGAATTTCTGTATCCACGTTGGCTTTGGTCTACCATGTTTCCATTTCCAGGCGACATCCATTTTAATACTTCTTTGTTTGTTTCTGTGTCCCTTCTTCTCATTTTATGTTCATACTATCTTAGTTGGATTTCTTCAATCTCTTGTACAATATCCTTTTCTACGTTCATAATTTCTCTTATTGTATTATTTTTTATTTTGTGTAATTTTTAAATTCTTACCGAGATTCTTCCGATTGAGGGTCTTTCCACTTTTCAGCGGTTGCCCTTTCACCAGCCGGCTGCTGACCCTTCACATCCACATGTGTCAATCACAGAGGTAGATGATCAACAGCCAGTGTAGGGGTGACATGTGGTTAGCATGTCGAGTCCCCCAGCCGTTATAGCTGGTTCCTCAACCTGGAGCCGCTACTTATTGTAGCTACCCAATTGCCTCACGATGCTGGGTGTGCACCGGTCCCATACTGGCCGAAATACCATGAGAAAATGTCTTCCCCCATGGAGACTCGAACCAGCGCAAGTCCCGTAGCTCTGCGCCAAGGCTTCCTACCTTAACCGCTCGGCTACGGCGC